>JAVQJL010011669.1:0-29182 GCA_036024295.1 Nannoperca obscura
TGGACAAGCAGCTAAGATGACAAAATAATACGTATTTGTTCAACCCATTACAACAGCACAGCTCGTTAAACAAAAGCAATCTAGCTCAAACATAACATTACTGCTATCACTAAGACGGAGGTTACGTGTTAAGAAACTTACATTTGAATCGACTTTGTCCGCTCTCCTCGGACGGACTTCAAAACAGCCTCTCTCGTTAACTGACAGCATGTTGCCAAGCTGTCACTCTTTCACGTCTTTCACGTCTTTCAGCGTAGGTCCTGCCCACGGAATAAAGCGCAACCGGAAGCACAACTTTTAGATTCGCAAGCAAAGCTTTAGGGTTCGCAAGCAAAACTTTTAGATTTGCAAGCAAAATTTTAGGGTTTGCAAGCAAAAGTGTGGAAAGTGTCTCTCTTAAACAATTTTTTTGACTGCTTTAAAAAGAAACAAAAATCGCTCCATAGTTTTTCACCTCCTTCACCTACAATGTCATAGGTGAAACTAGTCAGGATACAAAGTAGGTGGAATGAGCTCAACCGGGGTCAGCTTATTGCTGCTTACATTATTACATAATGTGATAGTAATCAGTATGACATGATAATACAGCATCCATAAAATGGTCACATTTACATTTTATACTTGAAGCAGTGGTGGAAACTAGCATTTACTCCAATATTGTAATAAAGGACAGTTTTAAGCTACTTTATGAAGTATTTTCATTATATATTTATATTTGTGCTCCACTATATTTCAGAAGGATACATGGTAACTTTTATTTAACTATATTTATCTGACACGGTTTTTTATTGTTTTTTTATATTTATTATTTATATATAATATAATGTATTTATATATTATTAGTAATATTTTGTTGATTATTTTTAATACATAAAATGCAAAGAGATAAATACTGCTAGTTTGGTAAAAATATTCCACCATGATGCCAATGCAAATTCATTCCTAAATGTTTTTTCTAAAACTTGACTTACCTTTACTTTACTCCTTTACGTTTCAGGATTCAGACACTAATTTCTAAAAAATTTTTAACAAGTTGATATAAATTTAAAAAGTTCTGTCTGTACTGTACAATTGGGTTTTTAAGAGCTACACGTATAATGACCAACACAACGTGATGCTTGTTTAATGCTTAAAATTAGCTGCACCTCTACCAGCAAAAATCCTTTTACTTTTGATACTTTCAATTCATTTTGTATTTTTACAGTGAGGTTTTTCTACTTAAACACAAGTAAAGTCAATCAGAGTACCTCTGCCAGCACACAGTGCTTTGTGATTTCTAAACACATTTTCAATTTAATTTGCAGAAACAAGATGACACAAAGTGAGCCGGGAGCCGTTCTTGGTTAGTAATCAGCCCTCGCTGTACATATGTATATCTATCTATGATAAGTACACAGGTCCAAAAAATACTAAATAAAACACAATGATTATTCAGTAAATTTACTGCTCAGGGATCAAAGTACTCCTCTTACTGAATCTCTATGTTGAATGAGTATATTTTGAAGTGGGTGATCTGTGGTCAGGTCTGTTTCAATTTAGATGTAGTTTCTATGGTCACAGCCTAGAGTGTAATCCTAAACCAGCATCCCAGTGTGAGGCCTCGACATCATTCACTTCAGCAGTTATTTCTATCCATGAGGGGGAGCTGCTGCTCATCCTCAGCCTGTCTGACTCTACTCACACACACACGCATACACACACACACACACACACACACACACACTATACATGTGCCTAATCGCCACTGTTTGGCATCAATTCTCCCAGATATTGATCTTTTTAGTCCATACCCTTTGGCAAGGTGATTTTACACTTACCCCACACCTCACCCCACCCCACCACCACCACCTCTCCAGCTCCTGAGTCTCAACCCAGTGTTGCATTCACTGCACTATGGGGATGAGGAGGAATCCCACTGGATTTGTCTCTGACTGCTTGTCAGTATTGGTATTGTCAGTGATGTGTGATTGATGTATTAGGTCACTTGAGCATAAGCATACACATAAAAGATGAAAGACGCACGTATACAGACCTCATCTCTCTCTCTCTCTTTTTCTCTCACGCACACACACACACGCACAAACATAGACACATGCATACACCTTCAATCATGGGCAGTCTGTTGTTCCATGCCTCCATGTTCCACATGGAGATATTGATCAAAGGATCCCTGCGATGCCTTCTCATCTGTTGCATTGTTTAAGGGAACCTCAGGGGTGACTGTTCAGGCATCTGTGGGAGTGGAAATGCTTTATTAAACGATCATTTAACACTTCACCATATCAACAACTCAACAGCTGCATGAAGGATAGAAAACAGACACAGTATTGTTTATACACATTGACCTTTCACAGCACATAACAACCTCCTATATTCTTCTTTTACCCACTAAAGTGTTTATATGCACCTTAATAAAAGCAGTTCAACTTGGAGGGAAAAAAATGTGAAAAAAATATTTTATTATGGCATACATAAATCCCATTTCCAAAACCCTGTTTTTATCTAACTTTTGTTAAATCACACCTAAAGTTTAACTACACCCTCAAAATCTGCTAAAACCCTCCCTTCCCAGCATATTTAAATCTTTAGATCTGTAGGAGGCGTGGGCTCGTGCCTACATAGTGTATGTTGTTTTTTATACATTCTATGATGTAGACAGGTCCCAACCAGCTGATTCTATGTCAGCATTGTCCTTGCAAGGTTCAGAGCTAATTTAAAACATTAAATGACGTGTTGAGCCAGTGAAATGTCAACCCGTGAAATGTTGATTTTTATACATTTTGTAAGAAATATCAATATTAACACTAGCATTGGTGTGTTTTATCACAGTACAGTCATATAATTTATTTTACAGTTGAAAAAACATGTTTATGTGTGGCATACATCTTTAAATAAGTCTTTCATTCAGTCAAAATGGCACACTTTAAAAAGACGTCAGGAACTAAATGCACAAACCTGTCTATTGTACAAGCGTTACCATGTGGCAAGAACAGGACATGTTAAGTTATTAATAAGGATCCAGGAAGCGAATGTGATAATACATGTCTTCATGAGAGCAACCAATAAATCACCAAAAGGTTATCAACATTTTTATTTCCTGCTTTTCATTTGTACAATTTCATACTGTACTCCATCTGTCTCCTAATGACTCATAAAGTAATAATAAGTAGGCATGAATTATGAAAAAAGAAAGGATTGTTTATAGTATTGCACATACATGCTGAATGGACGTAATGTCAAAAAGAAATGTGTTTTTCACTGAAGCCGTGTCTGAATTTCACATCTGCAGAGACTTCAAAGATTCTGTTGTTTTGTCTAAATTAAATAAGCCTCTCATAGAGAAAGGGGTGTTGTTCTTAATGTGAGACTGCTGCATTGCCTCCCACTAACCTGCCTAATGGAGTGATTACTGCTGCAAGCACAGCCATAAAAACTGCATTTCCAGTGTAATGCAGCTTGTTGACCATTTGGACACAGCAATGATAGTATAGGGCCCAGATTTATATTATACTATTTGTAACGTTTGCTGAAAATTGGCAGAGACAATTACCAGACACTACTACATTTACATTTTGTACCCAGTTTATGGATTATGGTTATATGGATTACAACCCTCTATTCAAACCTGCAGGCCTTAGTTAGAGTTAATGGGTCTAGACCAGACGCCTTTTATCTCTGAAATGGGGCTTTAGACGGAGTTCTCACTACCACCCCTATTGTTTGCAATTTGCATCGAACCTTTAGGTCAACTATTCAGAGATGACAAGAACATAAAAGGCATCGTAATCTGAGACAAAGAGCATACATGATTATAAACAGACGATGTCCTATTATATTTGTCTGATCCCATGACAACAGTACCTCATCTAAAAAAGATTATAGATCTGTTTTTTTTTCTCAAGGTATACAATAAATGTAGATACAACTAAAACATTTTAATTCAGTTAAAATGTATTATTTATTATTATTATTATTATTTACTTAATCTCACTGTTTTCCATTGTTAACTCTAATGCTATTTTTTCTGTATTATATATATATATATATAAATATGCAGTGTAATTGGCTATGTATATTTGTATTATTTGAGTTTGCTGCATTTAGTCCCTCCTTGATGCACTTATTATTATTTATACTATTATTATTATTATTTATTTATTTATTATTTACTTAAATGTGTTTAATGGGGCATGTGTTCTGTGTGCATTTTTATATGTTCTGCACTTGAAAAAGCAATAAACATATTTGTTTTTTAAAGAGAATCAAGTGGAAGCTAACTACATGTCATGGCTGACCTGAACTGGGTTAAACAAACACGCTCAGCCCTGGTGACACTGAATTACAGCCTCAGCCTCTACACTACCAGCAGCCAGGTGCAGTGATTTGTGTGATGATGATGGGGTTGTTCAGAGCGACATGAGGGTGGTGCAGATTACTTCGAGTAGGGCCAGCATGATGACAGTGGGATGCCCTAATCTGGGGGTGGTGGGTGGAATATTGGAAGTTAGTAGCTTCTGCAGGGGTGATAATGCATTGTGTACGTTTGTGCATTTTTGACGAGCTGATTGGCTGCTTCTGTATATGTGTGCAAACGTAGAGGGAGGGAGCTCACATGCATAGACAGATGGAGGCAAGGTAATTGTGTTTCACCCTGCCTAGTCTCTTGTCTGATAAGTTACTGCACACAGTGCCTGACCAGCAGATGGGTGGAGGGAACCACAGGAATTAAAGAAGTAGTAAGATACCATTTAAATGTCACAGTGTGTTGGGGAAGGGGCAGTGCTTAAAGCCTCCAGTTGTTTATGTGGCCTGTAAGGCCTGGTTTTTCCATTTTCTGGGCACAGCGTGAGTTGTTCCTTTGTATGCATACAAGTGCATATTTTTCATCAATAGTAATTGTTATGTATGGGCAAGGTGCAAACAGTCTGACTTCTGTTTAATGTTGATTTTTGGCTTTAGCTCACAGTGTATGCGACTTACTTGCTTCTTTCATTATGCAATGATAGTGTAACCCCAAAATTCAGTTCCCTCTAGATCCAATAAAAGTCAGGTTGGTTTTGCTATGCTATACAAAACCACATCAATAATTTAAATATGATTGCTAGTAATTCTCTTATTATTATTGGCAGATTAATCTTTTGTTTTTTTCTTTTGTTTAGTTTTGTTCCTCTAGTGTGGCCAAGATTCTCTGACAGGCAAATTGAATTCCCTTGCCTCATATTTTTGTTAGATTGCACTTGACACTAATAGGGGAGTTTGCGCATGGGCAGCCGCACCCTGCCAGCTATGGAAACCCCATCATTTTAGCTGCATATTCAGTCAGTGTTAATGTGAGAGGCATGATGCAGTAGGCCGCAGGGCTGATCAATAATAGGGAGGTTGCAAGGAGACACTGACAAACAGACACACACATATATGGAATATCCTACTTACACTACACACACAACTCTTCAGTTTTTGAGAAAGGTAATGGGATTGTGGATCAATACAGAATTGTTAAGACTGAAATAACCCCCTGATCTGACAAAGGGAGTATTTCCTAGAATGTGGCAGCACTAATATTTCAGTTCACTTCAGTCCTGTGAGGTGTGACATAATAACTGTATTAGTCATGGAATGTTAATCATGCTGTTTTCCACTGAGAGTACATGCCATTCCGATTCTCACTTAAATCATTTTGTAAGTTACAATACTCTATGCAATTTCATTGACTGTCTGGTGGAGGAGGGCATGTGTTAACACAACAACCAAGCCATTGCTGACAACTTTTGACGTGGGTCCATTGATGAGAAACGGTCACCCAAGCTCCTCACAACCATGATTCCACAATTACAATGCAACTTATTAATTGTGCTCATGGTCTTTGTGGGTGCACATTACCTGCTCCGGGTAATCAACGTGGAATGGAAGGAACAGTGAGGGTGGGATTTTATCCAACTCCAGGATTGGCAAGGGTCTCATAGCTGGCACCCTTGACATTCCTGAAGATGAAACAATCTAAGCATCAAATGAAACACCCCTATGGTCTGGTGGGTTATGAGGCCTTCCCACTGAGGAGGTGTTTGATGCATCCCCTTTCCTGGCTCCAACATCTCAACAGAGAGCAGGATTTTCAACTATTGTCTCAGTCACGCCGGGTTAAGAGTTGCTGTTCTGGCATATTGTCTTTTTATGTTGTCATTTTGACATCAGAACCAGTACCACTTGGTTTCACATAAGAGATAAAGACACATTTCTTCTAACAAACATTCCTGTTATATCATGTCTCAAAAAACACTGATATAGACATACTGTATTACGAATTCAGTCCTGCTCTTTCTTTCTAGGAAGAAAACATGCATAACAAATGCATAATTACAATGGGGGGGTGCACCTTTGAGAAAGGGTACATATATTGAAAATTATAGTCCAGCTGTTCAGCCCAGGCAGCATGATGCAAATAAACTTCAGTCACTGTACAACTGAAGTTAAACTAAGCACAGAACACAGCTGTTAAATCAAAGCATAAACAGCTACTCAACATCATGACTTGCATCAGAAAGTAACTGATGGACTTTAAACTTGATGAAGAAGCTCAATATCTGGTGGAAGTTTCTCTAATTCTGGCAACAAGCCCCACAGAAAGAATATATCCCCAACTGATAGACTGGAGGTGGGATTTATAGTGGATGACTTCTCCACTGCTGTAAGATTTTCAAAGGGGGTAAAAGTGCATTCTGCCGACCCTCTGCTCTTCCCCACTGGTGTAATGTGGCCATCCATCTCCATTCTGTGTTTGCCCCCTTCATCCTTATCCTCATTAGGAGACTCCGGTGGCTGGCTCACCAAACCGTCTGCTGTTGTTTGGGGAAAGCCCTCATTTGGAGACTGTGGCTGGTCATTATCTTGGGAGGACTCTGGCTGGGTGATGGTAGCTGGCCTAATTAGTTAGTGCATGTCTCTGTATTCAACAAATGGTACAAGGGAGCTGCAGGCTGCAGCTGGCTTCTGATCCACTCTTTAGTGACTGGTTGTTTTCTTTTCCTTCAGATATGTGTCACAGAAGTCCTTCTACTTTTTTTTTAGAAATGCTCTGTTGTCATAAGTAAACAGTAAAAGGTAACAAGACTGTACACAAGGAAATAGTATACATTGAATAAATACAGGCTACACATTTCTACAGCCCATTGAAACATTAACATACTCTATGTTGGGCATCTGTAACTTTAAAGGCATTTAGTAGCCACGCATCATATATGTACAGGAGTTATTTATAAAAGTAGTGATCAGTATTGAGTTCCTGCCTATTGAGAACACTCACAGTGATCAATCATGTTGTGACAACCCGTTTTCATAGCATCAAATAACTAATTTAAAAAAAACTTAACAAAAAAACGAACACTTGAACAAACTTCAGCGTGATAAGAACTCCTTAAAATGACAGAAACCATCTTTGGGAAAAATGTATTTGATGTGTACTACTTTTCAGTTTGGTCCATGTCCCACAAACTAGCATGGAGGAGGCGGGGCTTATGACCTATACTGCAGTCAGCCATCAGGGGGTGATCGAGATGTTTTGGCTTCACTTTTGGGGAGCTGCCACGTCGTCCATCTTTGTATACAGTCTATGAGTAGTTACAGGTAGTAACAATAGTGTGTATAAAGAAATTGGTTTGGAAATTGAGACATTGGTTCAATTCACTGAGACTCACAAATGACAATAGATATAAAATCAGAATGCGAATGATGAATGAAACTGTGTTCATTAGGAATGAATGCTCTATTTCCTAGCACTGTAAGCATATCTTAGTAAGCATTATGTAAATAAACACCTCACTGCTTTCTTTGACAATTTGCCTTACTTTGCCTTAAGGCAAAGTATTATAGTGAAATTCCCAAACGGCAGTAATTATTTTCTTGCAATAGTTTCCCAGTCCACAACCAAGCCATCTCATCAGTTCCATTGCATCACTTCTTGGTGAAGTTCACTTTCATTTGCAACATTTTAAATGTTCAACCACTCCTCTTTTGTCGCGTCACAGACACCTGGAATGCGTGATTCGCCCATGTCCCATAGAAAATGAACCTGTCGCGCCACCTCCTTCAGAGGCTCGTTTCCGTAATAGGGGTGTAATGTAGCCGCAGTTTGTGCCTCTCATGTATTACCATGTCTTCTTAGGTGCGTATACTGCATGCTGAAGATAGCACTTCTCCCCACCCGGTGCAGTACACCCATCATGAAGGAGACACTGCCTTAAAGCTAAAGTCAAAGATCAAAAGTCTCCCCTGTGTAGTTCATTCCATAGATTACATGAAAGATTGTAACATAATTGGCTGCAGCCTTGATCTGCATGGAGGTATCTTATCCTATTTTGTGGTGGATATGCTGTGTATACCTGCACATACACACCACTACACCTCCGTAGCCCAATGTTTTTCATTTAATGGAATGGGTTTTGTGCTGCTCTGGTTAATTTCAAGGTTTCATTGTTTGTAATTATATTATGTAGAAGGTATGTTGCATACATGGGTTGCAGACAGTTTATAGAAATGGAGTTGCCAAGCTTAACATATGGATTTGAACAGCCCGGTCATGCTTTTTGCTCTCAGCCTGATGTGACATTGTTCCGCTACTCAGAAGTGAAATATTTCTCAAAGCAGCTTAAATACAAACAAACAAGCAACAAAACTCATTAATTGATCAATCTAGCAACCTAAGTTGCCTTGTTTGGCTTTTAGAATGGCATTTTAGTGTGGCTAGTTTTGATCATACTTCTGAACATGACACCAAAGAAATTTCCCCAAATGGCTTTTATACATAAAAATACACAGAGATACAAATTTGCAAAATGATATATAGACATCAGGGCACATCACACACACACACACACACACACACACACACACTGTCTCCAAAATCCTCCAGCTGCTCTAGCAGAACCACAGCTCTCCTAACACACATCACAGACACACTCGCCAAGAATGTAGCACAAACTCGACCCAACGACAGACCTGGTCTGTGAGCAAATTCAACGTCGTGTTTCCATGTGAAATGGCATTAAATGTTTGCATTAATACACAGTGGAGGCATCCTGCCATAAAAGTGACAAAAGTTTTTCAGATGATGCATAACACACGCAGCTAAACTGGTCTGGCTGGTCTACCAGGTGTAACGCAACCAAAAAGTTTCAACACCACCGACCTAATCAGACATTTGAAGGTCGGTCACGCCATGAAATATGATGAGTTTCCAAAGCAAGCTACCATTAAAGGCCTTTACACACTGAAATAATTGTTGTTTTTGTCATGAGTACTTTAACACAGAAAGTGAATATTATGTGGCGAAAAAGCAACATAATTTTGGAGCATTTCTGTTTTAACCAGCATAGCCTTTAAGGCACTAGTTTAGCAACCTATCAAACTTACAGACAAATTACATGCATTGTAAATCATCTCACATGACTCTGCTCAGCCAATCAAATTTGTGCATTTTGATACGCATTGACTTCAGTCAGTGAGTGAGATACATACACCTGAAAATTGTATTGATTTATGAGTAATTACTCCATTTTAATCCACCCACTATTTTGTAACCAGCACCACATATTTTATATTTCTAGAATAAATGTTTTCTAATGTCAGCATGGAGCAGTATAGTGAATAATCTACAGGGAAATATTTAATTCCTTCTTCAAATGCTGCTTGTTTAATCCCTGCACTATGGCATTCAATGTGAAAACATTGCCTCAGGATTTGCAACATTTTCTCAAAAATGACTATCAGGGAAAATATGTTTTTAGAAACCAAAAACAACACAGCATGTTTCAAAGTAGGTAGAGGGCAGTGTGGGACATCCACTTAGACAAAGCTTCACTGAAGAGATGTCAGGGGACAAACTGTTGAGAGGCAACAGAGTTGATTTACTACTAGTGGCTGCCCTGCTGTAGTGGAGGGGTATCACACAGAATAAGGAGCAGGTATGAGTAAGAATTTATGGAGAAATAGAAAGTGAACAGGGAGCTGGAAGGGCCAACTGCCACAAAAGAGGGGTATTGTGTGTGTGTGTGTTTGTGGGTATGTTTGTGGAAAAGAGAGAGGGCAAACAATCAGGAACTGGTGAAAACAAGAGAGGAAGGAAAGATGGCAGGTCAAGAGATGGGCCAGATTTATAGAGTACCATTTCAGTTTTTAAAAGCCTGCCTGCATTGCATTAACTCAAGTGATTATGCGGGGGAGCGAGGAGGCGTTGCGGTAAATCATGTCCACTTTCAAACAGCAGCAGCTCTTTCTTGATGGATTGTGTTTGTTATTGGAGCCTCGTGCAGAATGTGTGCGACAAAGCCAAGATATTGCAAAATCTCCAGGGGCAAAGGGAGAGAGAGGCAGCATTTGATTTGTGGCTTCACATGGCTGCAGTTCAGAGAGACTGTCAGTGTCAGGTCACGTCAGCTGAGGGGATCTTTGAGTGACTCCTTTTAAATAAATGTTTTCTAGCTTGATCTGTGACTTGCAGCAAAGACATCGCAATGGTCGCTGTCTAAGAATGTGTTTGCCAGCATGTTACAGATCTCCCCACCCTTCTGTAAATGCGGTTTTACTGACACACACACACACACACACACACACACACACACACAGAACCTCCACAAGAATGTAAAAGTCAGGATTCAAAATAAATGGGAGGACATGAGAGCAGAAACGTGTAGGTGTTACCACTCCACCACAAATACCAAAATAGCTCACTTGTTTTCTAACAGGAGTTAGCAGTTTTTCAGTCCAGTTTTGTAATTTTCTTTTCTATCCACAAAGCAACATATGCAAGGTACTCTACATTCAAGTATGTAATGACCACACATCATGCTCAGCCCATTTCACCTTTACAAGGGAGTATCAAACTAGTTTGAAAGAATTTGCTCAGAATAAATCTGTGCTGTTATAGGCTGGTGTCATGTATTTGATTCAATATTCACTTCGTGTTTGTTTTGGGGGGGTTTGTCAGTGAAATGCATGCAGTGTCATTTTCCACTGGCACATGTCTTTTCACAGCATTCATTTTAATTAGTGTTTGTGATGACTGCGGCTCCAACTGCGCTCACTGCTGCTGCTGTTTGCTGTTGCAGCTAACTGTTAAACATCATGAAACAGTCCCTCTGATCCCTTTAATGCACGCTGTCATGTCACAGAGTGGCAGCTTGTGTTTCCAACATGACATGAGTTGCCACTCTTTGGCTAGTGGGGCTCCTTTGTTATATGATGGAGGAGAAAGTGCTGATCATTTGAAAATGATGATATGCATGCA
Source organism: Nannoperca obscura (assembly GCA_036024295.1). Classification (NCBI taxonomy): domain Eukaryota; kingdom Metazoa; phylum Chordata; class Actinopteri; order Centrarchiformes; family Percichthyidae; genus Nannoperca; species Nannoperca obscura. The sequence continues at coordinate 11,279 of JAVQJL010011669.1, forward strand.
TTTGTCATTCTCGAAATAGTAGCTGACAAAACTATGTACTAAGTACACAACAATATATAAAACATGTTGATTGCACCGACACTGCAGGTGGGAACATTTGCTCCCAGATAGCAATAACACCCCCATCAGTTGTCAAATGCATTTTCTGCAAACAATACCAATACTGGCATGACAAGTTGGTTTTTCCTCATTGAGTCAGAGTGCTGCTGATCGGCTTATTGTCTGTCGCAGTCCACGCAGCCTTGTAAATGCTACTGTTACACACAACAGAGAAACATGAGAGGTGTTGTTTTGCTCGCTTCCTCTGTGTAACAGTCTGTGAGTCTGTCTGTAATGTGGTTGCCTAGTTACAGATCTGAAAGCAGGAGGATGCTGGAAATCAAAGTGAAACTTAAAAAATGACCTGATCTTAAAGCCCCACTATCAAATGCAACAGATTGTAAAAAAGAAAATGTTGCATAAAGTGCAAGTATCCATGTCCTGATAGTGTTGGAAACAGTCAATACAAAGACATTAAGCAGCATGTGTTCGTTTCCATTTCTACACAATAGGATTGTCTTGATGATTTGCACAGGAATGATATGTGATATATAAATGATATCATCGTAGTGCACACAAGATGTGCAGCAGGGTTTACTGATGCAGGTCAGTGATTCTTGGACTAAAGTGAGCCTTTACATGTATCTGCTGAATTATTTGTTCATAGTTTTGAACTGAATTTCTTTATATAAATTATTTACATTTTCAAACTATCCATTTGAGAGCCACCATCTGCCAACATTTTCTTTACAATCTTAATCGAGCAAGACTGGCATCTCTCTCTCTCTCTCTCTCTCTCTCTCTCTCTCTCTGGTGTGCTCTGTTGTAGCTGCAGGTGATTGATTAGTGAGCAGTGAGGGACAGGCAGGGAACAGAAGCTGCAGTGACTCAAGCCGCTGCCCTCCTTGCTCTCTGGTACTAATGAACAAATAACAAGACTTATTATAATTATTACTGGTATTGTTTTGTTGCTGCTGCTTAAATTATTATTATTATATTATTATAACATTGAGTAATTTGAGAACGCCTTCCTAGATCATGTTCATCAAGCAATGATGTCTGCACTCGTGCCCTTCACACGTTCTTTCTTTGATACAAGGGATGACTTTGTGGTATTGTTCAATGGTACTTCAGCCAAGTTTGAATTTGTACTACTGCCATTTGGAGTGACAGAAACACAATTTCAACTATTTACAGTAACTTTTTGTTCTCTTTTTTCAAACTAGTCTTTCTGCAGTCTGAATCAACTAACAGTTGACTTAGGTTGTAATGAAACAGAGTCATGTGCAGTCAGTTGGTAAGTTATTGTGACAATAACTCTAAAGCTCAGCATCATACACATTTCTAATCGTATTAAAAACAAATATGTGGATATACCAATCCACATATGACCAAATATATAGTGATAGTAAATTTGAAAAAATCTAAATTGTGATTTGGTCTGAGCTTCACAATTTTCCACATACCCCCTGGTAACTGCAGAAGTACTCTTTGGGGTACAATTAACCCTGGTTGGGAATCACTGATGTAGGTGAAAAGTTCTGGTTGGATTGTATGTTTGGTGATAATTGGCTCTAATAAGTCAGTTAATGAGCGGGGACCACGTGTTCGGCTTTGTGGCTAGTCAGTGTTGTATCTGCTAGCTTTGAAGCCATGGAATGGGTTTGAGGAGGGGGAATTCAGTGATTATATTGTAGAATTCCTTTAGATGTATTCCTTCCCTTACTAAAGGAAATCCTGTATTTCATCACGTTGAATTAGATGTCTTGGAGCTAACAGATGCCCACGTTTTAATCAGCTGACTGTTGACTGTGGCTGTGATTAATGTAGATTTATAAATAAAGCTTCATAATGGCTGTTTCATATTTCTCACGATGACAGAGCCCTCTAAAGTGGAGAGCGTCAGTCTCCATACCTTGTTAAAGTGGGAAGTAGATATATAGAAAATGATATTTTCTGTTTGTCACCCAGGAGCATTATCATGTGTCTGTGTGTTAACCCCAACATTTGGTTGTTGGGAGATTTGTAAAATACTCCCTGTGCTAAAGAATGAGGAGTGCTATGTGGGTAATAGCTAGGTTAGAGCCAGGTAGTACATTGTTCTGCAGTGCTGTTATATTTTCTTCTGCAGGAGCACACATAAAACACTAGCTAAAAGTAAGTTTGTGTAATTTTAACGTCACCTTGTTCTTTCCCCTCTTATAGTGTAAGTATTTCTGATCTTCTGCCTCAGAATGTGGTAATAGCTCAGTCAGTGAAATCCATGAGAAACTACAGTAATTTCATCTTTATGATTATCACCTCTTGTGCACAGAGTGGGCTTTGAAACTTGCTCTTTGATGAATGATTCATATGTGCATGTAATATCAAACTAGCTAGTTCATAATGCTCACACACGCGAACATGTCAGTTGTCTCGTAGGTAAAAGACCTACAAAACCAATCAATGCCTCAGTCATTGAGTAAGGCCAATTCAGAACTTGATTGGTGCGTGCTTTGATGATGTAACCCCAAGACAAACATCCCAACATCATGGTCAAATTCTTTGAAAGGAAGGAAAATATTTAGCTAAAATCCCTCAGTATCCCCTTTATGCAGTTTGTTCATTTGCCATTTTGATTTAAACTTTATTGTATATAAACCCAGCATGAGCCAGCAGAGCGGAGGAGGACTGCATGTATATTAGCAGAGGCCAACTCTGTTGTTGACAAATTGTTTTATTCCTGAGTTACTTACCCTTACTACATTATTCACAGGCTTACCTAGCAGCTAGCCATAGGAAAGTTAGACTGCAAACTAGAATGCGGATTGTAGCACAAGTAGAAATATTAACCAGCAATCCCAGCGTGAAGAGCGAAACAACACCAAGTGACTGCACGGCGATTAACATCTCTGCACTCAGTTGCTCAGTAAACAGTGGAATACTACAGTAATCCACAGAATGCTACAATTCTACATGATAAACAAAGTTCTTCTTCACCTGGGCGTCATCCAGTCTGATCGCCACTGCAGTGTAACGTTGGTTGTGTTTCTTCGACACCCCCTGCAGTTCCTACCGTGGGAGCCTAAATGCACTATCCCTATTCAAATGAATGGGAGGACTGGCTTTTTTGCTGCAGCACCTGATTTGGTAGAACTTCCGTTGACGCGCCTCTCTCCACATGGCTCTGTGGCAAACCAGCCATTGCTGGTTAATGCAAAATGCATTACTACTGGGTCGCCAGCACAGGAATGCCTCTGTGCTGGTGCTAGAGTCTAAATTAATATGGGGAGACTAATGTTATGACAAATCCTTGCACTTCTACAGTAGGAAACAAAGTGGGTCATGCACAATAAACATATGCATAAAAGGGGAGGCATCTTACATAATTAATTAAATTAACGCTTTTATCATTAAACCAGACGCCCTGTGGCCACAGACTATTTTATAGAGCATAGCAAATTTGACTGGAGAACCTTTTCTGCAACTTTTGATACCCCTCTATACATTTGAGAATTTTGGGAATCCTGGGTTAACTGCTACATTAAGAGGTGTTGCTGCGTGTTTGAGAGCACAACTGGGGTAGCAAAGCCTCAAAGAGAAAGGGCATCACTGTACAACAGCAAAATCATTTTCTTTAATGAGCATCAGTGAAACCCAGTTGACATCTTCATCGTCACTGTGCAGCCCTTTCTTCCCCTGGATAATGGTTTCCGAGTGAAGCCTTATGATCCATTTCTTTGATAGAAATCATTTGGTGTTTGCCTTGAGAGACAAAACAGTGCTTGATCTTACTCTGAATTCCAGGTACACGTGTCAAATGAACATACATTACTTAAGGGCGCCTCTTAAGTGCTGTTAGAAGGCATTCCTGTGATGGTATTTCAGGGGATGGTGTTTGGCATAGCTAGTATTTCATCATATGTTATGAAACTGCCTCTGATCATTGCAAAGTCTGCATTAGTAGCTCATTTACAGAAGCCAAACCCTTAATAGAGACGCATTTCATGTGATACTATTCACAACTTCTATTCAGCTAGAGTTTACAATTTTTAAATTGTACAATATTAAACTACTGTATATTGTACCTTGTTAAACTCTATCAAATTTTTCTTTCAAACTTTTAATTCTAAAATCCGCCCATTATTGCTCATTACGTCAAAGTGCCATTTGCACTCTCTGCAGGTTGTAATCCATGCTGTCGTCCTGCTGTTCAAATTCAGTGACAGCTATCCAAGAGGGAGGAAGTGAGTTTGCTGAGCTAGCTTCCTTCTTCAGAGAAGAGGTTGCATTATTGCAAGCCTTAAGTCAGTTTTCAAGGGCAGCACTCCCGAGTTAATAAGCTTCATCCTACAGTTTGAAATCCCTACGTGTTTACAAGACAGGGTTTATGCCATAAAGATTCATGTACCAACATCTTATGACAAATGCAGAAAGCCTCTTAGAAACAACTTATCCTCCACTTAAAGCTAACAACAAGCGTGGTAGGTGGCACATTAACATGCACGCTTTAAATCTGCCTCCTCTATTTAACCCCGTTTAACCTTGTATACTGGTCGTTAGAATGAGACTTTAGAACCGCTTGACACCCCTATTAATGTAGATGAGACGTTTATGAATTATTTAAAGTCGCCATACTCTTGTTTAATTTAAGAAGTGGTTACTGCCATGGCTCTCTTGGAAGAGGACTCCGGTGAGAATTGTGATCAGGACAAAAGTGTGTGTGCCAATAACTGTGTACACACACATGCATCTTTTTTGGGGGGTTGGGGAGCAATGTGTGTGGAATTTGCAAAGGTCTTAATGAAAGTCAGAGTGCTTAGTGGACATGAGGGCTCCTCTGATGGAAATCAATGTGGTCTTTTGTAGCAGAGAGAGAGAGAGAGAGCAGCCAATTCTAGGCCTCAGCTGCCTGATGTGGCACTGGCAGACTTAGACGAGCATTTAATGACGCGTCACTGGGCCAGACAGGTAATCAATTTATTTAGGCAGTAATGTATGTATCCCAAGACAAATCTTTAATTAAGGGGCAAAAAGAAGAGGACAATTGTGATACAGAAGGCCAATGAGTATGAAAATCCAACTGTGTAAACGCATGGCTTCCTCATTTTCCTTTTAATTAGTAGAAATTGCTTGACAGTTCAACCTTCGTTGTTAAGCTTGATCTTCTCACCTCAGCAAGGCTCATAAGTGCGAGGCAAGCTTCTTTGGCCAAAGTATTAGAAACGTCTATTTTACCGGAGTGTAAACATTTCAGAATCCATGGATTCCACCGATGATCACACTAGTTGCCAGGTCTTGCTTCAACCTACAGACCTACAGATCCACTACCTGTGTGCTTACCCTCCCCCTTTTCATGAGTAATTGGCTTAATTTCTGGATCACTGCACTACTGTAAAACAAAGCCCACAAGCACCACATACATCATGTACGGAGCTGTCCGCTAAAATGTTTGTTCCTCTCCTACCTTGCCAGCTGTTCCGTGTGTCTCCTTCTTGTGCTTTAGTGTCCCATATTTTTAAGGATTTTACAGACCTTTGAATAACCACTTAAATCTCACTAAAACAAAATGTGTGGATGAGGACATTTTATGTGATACCAAGCACAAATTCACAATAGCTGCTACCACAGATGCACATGCATTATGAAACGGTGGCAAACGTGTGTGCATATATGTGTATTTCTATCTGTGTGTGTGTGTGTATGTGTGTGTCTTTTTACAAAGTTTGGTCATGGTACATGATGCCATTTCGAAGTTATGGGCCTTTTTTGTCATAGGCCACTACCACCATCAGATTGGCATGAACAGTTAATCAGCTGTCCTTTGGCTCATGACCAACCTTTCCACAAAATGATGTGCAGGTAAATCCATTTGGAAGTTTTGCACCAAATGGGATAGACCACTTTCATTGCCAACCCCTTTTTAGCAAATTGGCATGAACACAAACACACACTAACCCTCCATGCCAAATGTCAGCCTCCTAGGGCAAAATCTGTGGCCACCGAAGGCTGGGAAACTTTTTGTCGACCAACCAACTGACAGAGCAAGCTATAGAGCTGCTGGTTGGAACATAAAAGGACAGAGGGATGTACAAGACTGAGAGAGATGTTTGTTCATGCATATAAATGTTTAAGTGACAAGTTGAGTCAAGCCTCATTGATTAATCTACTAAGCATTTGGAGGATTTTAGAATGTGGGTGGGACAGAAAAATACTGTTCACTAAGCTGAGTTAACTCTCCTCCGTAGTGGTTAATTGTACATGGAGTGCTGACTGTGTACACAGGACTGTATGTATACGTAGCTCCGATCACTCACCTGGCAGACATATTAACCTCTCGGTGTGTGATTTATGATATTAATTACAACACATCTCAATAAGCAGTGATTTGATTAATAAATAAGATTCAGCTGTGGAAGCAAAGAACAAACCCATCTCCTTATTATTTATATATGAAATACTACATTAATCATTATTATTACTTTTAGGTTAGTTAGCTTAGCTTAAACTGTAGCACTTTGTTGGCCACAGATTTCAATAGGCAGGGCAAATCTTTCTTTAAACTTTCACGAGGAAAACAATAGCCAGCCATTCATTAAAAGACCATTTGACCATCACAATTGAAGTCTTCCAATCTACTTTTACATCATTCAAACGAGCAGATCAAGCTGGTTTTGGTGAGGTTGTGACAAAAAAAAGGAACCCATGAGCCCACAAAGGCTAGGCTAGGCTAGGCTAGGCCCATGACTATTAGGCCGCTAACAACAACAAACTCCCAGCAGGTCTGCACTTCAACTAAACCCACTTCCAAATGCAACCATGAACTACATTGAGGAGTTTCCTCCCCTTTTTTTAACAGGAAATTCCTCCGACAGACCAACCAACATAAGTTCATAATCAATTAACATTCAAATAACATTTCTATGTAATTTTCTACATGTAATTTCTGTTCCTTATTTTAATTGTTCTAAGTTAGAAACATTAACAGTAAAGGTTGCTCTCTTCTCTACTCAACAAGGTACAGTCTTTATTCCCTCCATGCCCAGCAGGCTCAGGTAATATGGATGGGAGCTCATGCCACAAACATTTTGTTAGTTAAAGGTAATAATGATAGTAGGTACAATGAAATTATCTAAAATTATGTTTGTTATCATGCTATATCCACATGTGCTTCCCATGCTAATGTGACTTAGCCACAAAGGCCTACAGCTCTTTTGTGCCAGCAGGGTAAAATAAATAATAGAACTGCAGAAATTAGAATGTGCTTAACCTGTGTCCAATCTATACTCTTATCTCATGGGTTATCACTTATCACAGTGACAAATACACTCCTTTAGTGACTGATTTTGATAGCTTGTATGTAATTTATTTAATTCCATAAGTGAGGTTTGAAACCGGTAAACGACGAGCTCCATGATGAGACTCAGCTCCCTTTTAATCACAATAGTCTGGTACAATACCTGCACCACTACTGGCACAGTATACTAATTAATCTGTTTTTTGCATGAAAGAAAATAAATACAAGGAAAATGGGTTGGGGAAAGTGCCTCTCCAAGGCAGCCATGGTGCTAAATGCTTGGCTCAGGCCGTCTTGACCTGTTCATAGTACAAGGCAAAATGATCTAATATCAGGACATAATGCCAACCTGCACCACAAACAGCCAGAAATGCCACTCTTATGATAGCAATTAGCCAGCCAGCTTGGCCACCCTAGCTGTCAGTCAGAAAGCTAGCCACCTCTCACAACAGCTGCTATGTCAGCCAGCCAATTTGTCAATTTGTCTGAAAGCTCTTCAGCCAATCGGCAGCTAAAGCTACCAGGCAACCAACCAGCTAGTCAGCCAGGTCATGCAGTATCCAATCAGCCTGCCAGTTTTCCCTGTAGCAACAGCTGTTGACCCCAAACCAAGCCCTCTGTATGTGCCACAGTCGGCTCCTATTGCCTGACCTTTAATAGGGGAAAGGAAGGGTCACAGCAGCATGCAGCAGGTGACGTCCACCTTATAAAAGGAGAAGGGCTCATCCATTTTTTCAAGGACATTTTGCCTGATTTCAAGTTTCTCTGTTTGTCCATAAAGAAATACAGTAGAATTAGAAACAGCAAATGTTTAGGCTTGGGAAGTGGCTAATCAGTAGAATAACTGATTTTCATTAATTGTCTTATGCTTCAGTAGTACAAGTCATGTAGATTTTGTATTTATTTATACTTTTCTCTTGACTGTGATAAATAATTTTTTGTCCTTTTTTATAGCCATTATACATCTGCGCAGACATGTCCATTTGATGTCACATTGTCCACTCACTTCATAGCAAACCACATTGATATTGTGCTTGACCCTTCTTCTATCTTGTGAACATGTCACTTTGTTGTTAACCTATACATTACGGCTTAAACGACACAAGCTGTGTTGAGATGTTGTGATGTCATTTCATGTCACAGTTTAATACCAAAAGCAGACAGGCATCACATTCTAAAGGTTAAATGATTTTATTTCAAACAAGGTCAAACATTTCACGGTGGCAACTTCACTTACTTACCTAGTTCTTGTCATCTGGAAGGATCTAGCTGTTACCTGTAACAGAACAACGAAAGTGTGAACATTTTCAGCATTAATAGTATGGTATTGACATGTATCCATTGTGCAAGTCGACATTTTATTATACATATAGGCTTGCTAAGGGCATTTGCATATCTCAGGAAGGTCAGCATAGATCTCTGCTTTGCTGATGTGAAACAGACATAAGGGACTTCGATGTTAATTGCTAGCAGAGAGCAGAAAATAAAGTTTAAGACCATGGATGAGAACACAACTAAACTATTAGTATGAATAAAGGAGAGGGCCATTGAAAAAATAAAAACACTTCAGGTCATCTGCTGTATATGTCAGAGGAAGTCACACTAAAGAAGAATAAACCCTAAATAGTTTTCGTCTTCTTTGGCCAAAACCAAAATGTGTTCTGTTCAGTGCCATAAAAGGCAGCGTTTACGATTAACCGCTCTTTAAGGCTCATTTGAAATGACTGCAGGATTTATGCAGGAGTCTCCTTCCTAGGCGGTGGTGTATTGGTCTGTGACTGTGTACTAATTATCCATGGACTAAGGACAAAGTGAGAGAGATGGTATATGGTTGTGTGTGTGTGTGTGTGTGTGTGTGTGTGTGTGTATGTGTGGTGGGGGGGACAGAAGTATAAGAGAAAGTTGTTGCATCTACTTTACAGTAACAGACTTCTCTTCGATCTTGTGATAATTAGTCTCTGAGTTTAGAAGGTGAAGACAGAGTCGAACAAAATCAGACACACCTGTCCTTAGGTAATTATGCAGCCTATCGATATCCAATAACCAATTCATATGGGCCCTTGGACTTTTTCCTTTTTAATTATGACTCAAGTTCGTGTCACTACTCAAGTTTTGCAGCTATTAAGCTGTAACACCAATACTGTAGATGTGTCATTGACTTAGACATGCTGAAGTTGATAATGTTTTTGTCTTATATGTTGAGCAGTGAGGTGAAATATAACTGCAAGAATCTCAGTTACAGCTGGACTATCACTTTGTCACTCTCCATCAAGCTCCTCAAGGGTTTCACCTTGTTAATTAGATAGTAAAGCCGCTCGTAGGAAGGGATTTGCATTGTAATGTGGTTTAAAACTGTAAGATTGCCAAACAACATTTACAGATGCTAATAAGGCTTGTGAGTTGGACTACCAAATAAATGGGACCTCAGCATGGATGCCAAATCAATGGCAACCCGCCAGCCCAACACAGCACAGAGCCATTATTATTTAATTGAATTCCTTAACATTCTAATAATAGTTTTCTTTTTTCATCTATTTCCCTGCGACATGTGCTCTGAAAGTAAAGTGGGGCTTTTCTGTTTTTGCAGGTGAACCACTGACTGGCAGGGCTGCTGGCATTCCTAGAGGGTACTGGAGCTTTTCCTGGGTAGCCGAGGACGACCTGAGCTTTCCCAACGACTCTGTGCCCACATCAGGTGAGTCGGACATTGTCAGCCCTCCTTAGACAGATGGACAGGCTGCAGCGCTTCTGTCCTCCAAAGATCCTTTGCTCCCAATTGGCCATGGCAACTGGCATCAGCTCTCCATCAGCACACATAAACATCTCTGTCTCGTCTGCCCTCTACCATCAGCACTGGCACCGTCACAGAACTGGGTGTCTGTTGATCAGCTGGTCTGTGACCCACTCAAGGACCCAAGGACTACTAATAATACACCTGGAACGTTCCACAGTGCTTATAAAATTAGCCATTATTAATTTCTGTGGGGAACCAGGCTGGTTACAGTGCTGAAAGTAACAAAACACAGCAGATAAAGTAAAGCTATAAGCATAAAAATACACAAATGTACCTACTCTCTCAATATGTGTATAGAATGTATATTGTACAACAAACGTGACATCAAATTGTCCATGTGTACAAAAACTGGTTAAAAAGCTGAATAATGCCAATAAAATAATTTTTATGGGAATGCAGTCCAGATTTTCAGATGAGGTAAAGCTCCCCAAAAAACACTTTTAAAGGGAGAAAAAATTGAAGAGCAACAGAGGAGGGATCCCTCTACAAGGACAGACAGACAATAAAGAAATCTCATGTGTACAGAATAGACCAAGATAATACATTTACAGTATGGACACTCAGAATGACAAAATTATAAATAGATTGTAACGTATATGAAGAATGCATCTGGGAGGGAGAGAGGTCCCAGGATGACTGATGGTCCAGCACAGAGAAGCCTGGGTGAAGAGACAGGACGTCAAGCAGAAGTATTTGAAGACGACTAGATTTGGATTTATTTAACTATGATGAATATCCATAATGTAGTTTTATTTTATTTAAAAAAATTTTTTGCAAAAGTCATTTAAAATTTTAAACTTTAAAAATTAAAACTTTTAATGGGAACTCACATGGAAACTCACATGAAAACACAGGACATCAAACGCAATGAACCAAGACAGAACAAATGAAACCACCAGACTAAATAGACAAGTCAAATGATAGGAACAGAAACAGGTGGGTGAAAAGACACAGGTGACTAATCAAAAAGGCAGGGAAACGAGACAAAGACAGGAAACTGACCCAAAACTACAGAATAAAACAGGAAGGACAACCCACAGTTTCTGGACCATGACATTAACTTTTTTCTCTGTTTTCAAATGATCCAGGCAGCAAGAGCCAAGTGTTAATTTTATTTAAAGTTACAAAAACATTCAGTCCTCTGAAGCTGTAAGAAACACAAGAACAGAAATAAAATATTTAATCAACCTTAAAGGCCAAACAGAATAGAGAGACTGGGAGAGATAATACATTCATCTTCTATAACTACTACTACAGTGAAGTGTGGAATGCAGTTCCCTATATAGCATGGACTATATATATGGACAGGGTTTATCACCTTATAATTTGGATCCTGACTCCATGTCAGCATGTGAGAATTGCTCTTCTAAATAGCATCAGTTACACTGTTAACATAATAACAGATTACGAACAGAACAGAATAAAGTCTAAAAGCCGCATTTATGCTGAGAACTGATATACGCATGTGGAAGGCTTCTATTTGATTATATTGTTAGATTAGATTATATATTGATAGTCAACTACTGGTACAGCCATAATCACAAGCACTTTACTGCAGTTAGTAAAACAAATATGTTGTTACTTCTATTACACAGATTAAAAAAGAAATACTAAATATAATGCATCAGCAACAGAATTTACAAAATATAAGTGATCATTTTAAACTTTGGAGTAGGGACTCTGCTAAAAGGCTGGAACTTCCACCATTCACCATTAGCACATTTTGTACATTTGTTGTATGACAAAAGATGACTAGATTCGGAGTTCTTTTAATCAAGTGTGGACTTATGCATTCGAAGAAGATGAGACAGCAAACCTGAGATGTTCAGCCAATATGATATGTTGTTGAGAAGAAGGGAGTGAGAGAGAGAGAGAAAGGTAGAGGTGTGAGCAGGACTGTAGTTTTTCATCCAAGTAATTTCCTACACCAGCTTCATAGGCTAAAATAGACAATTAACATTGCACTTCTTTCTAAATTTAAATATAATGTTGAAGGATGAAGGGATAGATGCAGAAAAAGGTTTGAGGAATGACTGAAGCTGGCACTGCTGAGTCAAAACCGACATTAGAATAAAATTAAGGGATCAAAAGACCAGAGCCCAGTATTATAGTCCTGGGTATGACCCTCTGTGTAAGTAAGCCCAGAGGCGCATGTGTGCACTTGTGTCACGTCACACTCTCTAAGCCCATTCCCATCACTCGGTGGCGACAGCTCCAGCGTGCTTCCTTTTTGCCCCCTTCCAACCTCTTGGAGGGGTGGGAGGTCATCCTGTAAGTGATGATTTAAAGTCCCACCGGCACCAAACTGTCACCCAACTGTTTATGAAACACATCCTTGACTGCGAAACCCTGGGACCTTGCTGTAGCTGGCTGGGGCCGTGAAAGCCTGCAGCGGACCAATCTGTAATTGGTGTCAGTTAGACAATGGAGCTCCCTACCATTTTTGAATCAATCAATCCGTCATGCCCAAGCCGACCCCATTTTCTATTATTTCACAAGATGACTGCTCTGACCTCTCATCTTGAGGATTTAAGCAAACCAGAAGGAGGGTTTTTTTCCCTGTATGTTGATAAGTGAACCAAGCGAGATGTGGCTGGAGCAGGAGGGATCACATCTGGACTGTAAAAACCAGATGACTGCAAATGCTTCATATGAATAACGACACAGTTCAGTGAAACAAATTAAATTGTGATTGCCGCAAATGTTGTGGAGTTTGCCAAAATGTTGATTGAACATACAAGAACAAATGCATTGCGTTTTACTTCATCTTTTATTTGTTATATTGTATTTTCAATGGTGACAGATTGCATGTGTGGGCATATTTGTGCCTTTTATTTCTATACTTGTGGGGACCAACTGTTTCACAAGATGAGAAAATCCCTTCAGAATGAGGACATTTTGATGCTTCTTGGTTGGTTGGTTGGTTGAATAGATGAATAGATTACAGATAGATAGATGGATAGATAGATATATAGTTGACTTCATTAATCCCAGAAGGGAAATTATATCGCCATAGCAGCCAGATAAATTAAAATAGAAGGACACCAGGAACAAGAACAAAATGAATAAGCAGAGAGACTAAGAGCAGGTAGGTGGGGTTATTGACTAGTAGTCTGTTTCTAGATGAAGTGCAAAATAAAGGCGTAATGTGTTGGAGATTAATTACTCTCTTGTGCAAAGGGCAAAGGGATTAGAATAACAATGATAATACTAGTATTCATAATAAAATTATAGTAATGGAATAAGATAAAAGGTACATTTAAAATTACCTTTTTTAAAGTAAGGGTATACTAAGTGTTCTAGTGCAAATGGCACAGTGTAAAATGTGTTACACTGGACAGCTTCAGAGGACACAGAGAAAAAGGTCTCCATAACCTGGCATGGTGAACTGGGCTTTAGGCTCCAGTGATAGATCTCAGCTGTCCCTACAGCATCTGCTGTACGCTGGCACATTACCTACCACAAAAGCCAACACAGAACGACTGGACACTCGCCACCAGCTGACTCATACCCTCCCTCCTGCCTCCCTGCTTCCATTAGCAGCCTTTAGCTGCAGGGGCTACAGGGTAAGCCACCTTTCTTATTTGCATTTCAGTGCTGCTAAACTGACTTCATTGCCACTGTGTGTCAGTTCATGTCAGTAACATCAGAGCCCCTTGACCTGAACTCTCGACAGCCTCTCATCTACAGTGTGTCATCTTCCCTTGGGGAATAGCAGCAGGGCAGCCTGTCGCCATATTCAGTTTAGCAAAACCCTTCCCCTCCGCCATCTTTCTGACTCCAGACCTATTCCCCTCATCGAGATGGATTGTCCTGGTTCAGCTGTGACTGCCAGCTGTAACAGAGGCACTCAGATGGATGCTAGCCACTTGAGGAGTTGCCTTGCTCTACAATAGAACATCTGCCTCACTCAGCTGGTAGTGCTGTTCTTGTGTAATGAGACACAGCAGTGGAATAAAGCACATTTGCAAAAGGCGGGCAGCTATATAAGATAGAGCAGTGTTGCAGGTGCTTAAATATGGCATCCTCCTGGAGTCACATCATTCAGCCGTTCCAACCCCTACTGGTGTGCACAGAGTTCGATTTGCACAGCTTTCTCGTGCTGTGTAGGATAGCTTGAATCATTTGTTTGCATGTGACTGGTTAAAACAAATAAGCAATCTGAGTCAGATTTTAGTCAAAAGCTTAATATCTAAAGTCCATTAGAAATTCAAATACTGCTGCATTAGTATAGCATAAAAGACAGTAAATCTTTAACACCAATACTCAGGAAATCTCACTGACATTCTTCTCCACACTAAGGTGTTAATATCACGGCAGTAGTCTATCAAATTGGAGATTATGTCTGACAGCTATTTGAATGACATGATGAAAAATACAAAATAATGCAATTAATGGAAACATCTGCTCAGTGTGGCTTGAATATAAAAAGCAAAGTTTTTAATGTAAGCAAGACAACCAGAAAAAAATCGCGGAGAGTAACATTGTATGATAAAATACGGTACACCCCCATTGTTTGGGGTTCTCTGGTTGCAGTTGATTGTTGTCTTTTGTAGTTGTTCAATTGTTGAGACACTCTGGGTCGTGGGACCAATTTGAAAAAGAAGTGTCTTGTTCTGGATGAAAATTCAATGGCCAAATTAACAGGATTTACTGACAAGAATTTACTGCTGCTGCTTACAATGACTCTGATTGGCTATTGACCGGAACAATGGGAAACTCTCAAACTGTTTTAATGACTAGGAACATACAGTAATGCCAAAGGCATTTATTGGTTTTGGTTTTGTCAGTAGTTTCTTCAACATCTTCACAGCCTTAGAATGGGGTCTGTTGTGAAGAATTACTCTTGACCCCCTGCCAGCATGCCGCCTTTGTAGTTTTGATGAGTGGATGCTAGGGATAAGGTGAAGGAGCGAGTTCACAAGGAATGGGAAGCCTGACATTTGACTTTGATCCCCTCTGATCTTGCACCAGAAATTGTCACGTGCACTTGTGCCTAAAAATATTGATGAGCCAATCACTCTGTCTACCTTAATACTTGTAGACATCTGTATTCTTTTCACTCGCTGTCAATAAACAAATTGGTCACATTCAAACCTATCCTTAATCTCAAAACCAGGGAGAAGAGAACATATTTAATTACACTGCAAAGGAGGACCACAGATAATTAATATCAACTCATATTGGGTAAAGAAAAACAAGCAATGAAATTCCTTATTAATTTGTGTCCACAGCAACAATATCAGCGTTTTAAGTGTTTTCAATCATTTCTTTAAGACACTTCTTATACCTGCTGTTTGTCAAACATGTCGTTTGCCACTCATCTATTCATTTTAATGTATTTGATAGGATGGCTCCAGCTCCCTTGAGAGGAAATGAACTTGCCTGGAATACCCACGCCATAAAAAGTCAGATGGATACATAAATAAGCTTAGCCAGACACAATCTCATTGTAATCAGGAAATAAACATATTCATCATCTCAGTTTCTGGGGGAAATTTGTCCGCACAGTTTTTACTCTCCATCCACAAAGAGATATGCATCGTTAGATGTAATTTACTTGATGTCAAAAGCACTCCCATGCAAATCCAGCATCTCATTTTTTTAAACATGTAATCACATAGTTGTACACTACTGGGAATTGACTTGTTCATTTATATACAAAATTAAGGTGGTCACAGTTGGCCCTGCATCTCATTAACCCTCGGCTGTGTAACAGGACACACAGCTCAATCTCTGCTCTGTTTGATGAATGAGGTCGGGCTCGTAGTGTTGTGATAGGCTCATTAACCAATCAAACACTCTTGTTAACAGAACAAGTGGCAACTCTGGTAATTATCTGCTTAATTACTAACAAGGCGAAGATTTTACAATTAATTCGTTTCCTTTAAAACACTCGAGCACATTCATTGTATGGGCAACAGCATTTACAGGACTTGTTTACAGTGGCCGACTGCCTTTGTTTATATCGGATAACCAACTTATGTTAAACTAGCATCATAAACAAAGCTGTGGCTGCTATTTTAATGACTTCAACTGCATTTACAAGTGGGGCCGCTGAAATTACAAGCACATATGAATAATCCATCTTACTTTGTTGACAGAAGCCATTAGAAACAGTATTGACCCTGATCTTCAATGTAGGCAGACATAGAAAGACGAGTCACAAGTCATTGCTCTTATGTGGTCCATTTTGTTTCTTTTTTTGCATGGCAGTTTTCCTTTCATGGTGGCTGGGTCACATTAGGTTAGTTCTGGTTTCAAATTAACTTCATAATTTCCTTCTTTTTTAATAAGAAATTACATGCAGGAAGCAATAATTGGCCATTTTGAGCTTCATGGATTTACAATCTTTAAACGTTTGCTGTAAACTTGCATCAGCATGCCCCCTGTAATGCTTTGTCGCATCCTGAGCCTCACCGCAACCAATGACCACCATCTCTGGGGTATTAGAATGCATAAATTGCCTTTTATTATCATCAAAGCCTGGTGTGCTGAGAGCCCATTGATCTGGGCCTACGAAAAACCAGGTTTGAGCAACAGATCCACTGAAAACAATGATAATGTGATAACAATCAATATTGTTTGCTGGAAGCATTTATAATGTATTGGGTTACAGGACTGATGGAATTACATTCTACAGATAAGATAAAATGAAATGAGATAAAATTAATGGTGTGTAGATTGGCGAGGAAAACAATTTAACCTTTTGAAATAGTATCTCTGTGACTGCACATGGCAACTCTCTTCATTTAGCTTGTATTTCAATTCACTCATTGAACACGCTAAAATATTCTATTGCATAATGTTGACATAAAGCAGGGCCAGTATTTTCACTGACTATACTGACAACTTGAATGAATCACATAGTTCATAAAAGTAATTATTATGTTTTTCTGAAAAAACGTCTTGCGTAACAAATATCTGTAAATGCCTTTCAAAGCCACTGAGATCACATTATATATTCTGGCATGTACTGTAACAAAAACAGTCAATTCTTCTTTTAGTATTTAACTAACTGCAACTTGGTGTCTAATGTATTTTTTTATGATAATTTAACTTAAGCATATCTTTGCTCAAGAAAGTGTCATGGTCAAGAGTGATGTTACGGTATCACTATGCAGAGAATTACAGCTCCTGGAGCCAGTTTAATATGGGCTTTACATTTAAAATTGCACCTTAAAGACATTCCTTTTCAGATCAATTTGATAAACTGTGTAGAAACAATTAATGATTTTAATGATTTCTGACAATGAATGTCAGAGGAGGATTCTGCTGTCAGACAAAATCACAATTTTGGATATTCCTAACACGAGCATGATGATGGCGGTGAACCTTTATGGCATATCCACATTTCTTCTTCTCATCTATTTCTGCTTTAGTTAGTGACCTGAAGAAATAATGTCATGTTGTTAATTCATCAGGGAATTCATTATTTTCCCCATTATTCAAAGGCTATTACAATTTGCAATTTACTAACATCTTTATCCTTGGGGTCAATTTTACCCCAGCAATTTAAACCTCCAGAAAATGATTGTAATTAAAAATGTTATGTAATGTATGTGTCAGCTACTTTGTCACTTTGATGACTACCTAAATACCCCTTTCAATAAAACACAATCCCCCCAGCACCCACTTACACATGCAGAATACCTATTACTCAACTATGGAAAAATATGCAAATCAGCATAAAATCTCATTCATTGACCTAAAATTGGAATGAAAGAGCTTTTTGGTCTTTTATTGTCATTATATAACAGAATTTCGGGAGCAGGACCACACCCTAAATACGTAA
>JAVQJL010011671.1:0-34209 GCA_036024295.1 Nannoperca obscura
CCAGTTATGAATCCTCGATGACAGTCATGGCAGTGATCTTGAAGGCTCAATTGTGTAATCATCCCGTGATCTCGATATAACGGAATAATTAAGTTGTGATCTCGAGATAACAAAACTCGTTTTCTCGAGATAACGGCATTAAAAAAATGATTGCAAGTATGGCCGCTCTCGGCTTCCGTAGTTGCAGCCTGATGAGAGTGAAGAAAGTGTTGTTAGCGGGGACCAGTACATTTGCAGGATGAGGCTAATATGTGGTGCACACATGTATGGAGGATTTAAAATGCATACGTAAAAATGAAATGCATATAACAATGTACACCAGTTGACAAAAACTGTACAAATATGAACATGTGGGTTCATATTGTGTTTTAGGGACAGAAACACAACAATAGAAAGCCCACTGCACAGAAAGCACTACTGGACTTGCTACATCCTCACCAGAGAGAACATCTCTTGCTGTTGTCAGAGTTTGGGTGGCTGAGTTCCTCTTCAAGTAATGTTGCAGTAAGACCTGCAGAGGGTGCTACTGTACACACGTTGTCCGCTCTTCTCTCACAACCACCTCTTGACAGCTCAAGATGACATTTAAATATGACATTTACAACCCTTACAAGGATTGTTGTCACCTGTTTTGGTTCCACATGTCTCTCTCTCTTGTTGCCGTACTGTCGTGAAGATCTGAGAAAAGCAAATGCAACAGAGGACAGAGTGACATTTATAGAGTCTGCAGGCGTCTGCATGCACAAGCATGTGAAGCAAAAAACAACACAAATGCCATATACCATACATAGTATGGTGCTGTAAGTGTTTCCGTTGTTGTTTCCGCATGATTAAGATTATAAATTATTTTCTAAAACTACATGTAGCTCACCATCTTTGGACGTTTTTTTATTTCCTTTAAACACTTTTTTAAATTTTGTATTGGTATCTGTTTTCTTTTAAAACCTGATGATTTTATGACATGACTGTTTTAGTGTGAAGCACTTTGTAACGTGAATTTTGAAAAGTGGTTAATAAACAAATAAAAAATATTACTATTACTATTATTATTATTATTATTAAATTAAAAATAATTAATTATTGTTGATGTAATATATAATGTATATAATGTATATTATAATAATAATACTTATTATTATATTATAATAACAATAGTATTAGTAGTAGTGATAGTATCATTTTGGAATTGGACCCATTATGAAGCAGTTTAAAGCAAACATAAAAGTACAAAGAATTCACCGGTGACATGAAAATATCGTGCTTTCATCAGATCCCCCAGAGTTTCTATAAGATCTGTTTTCATGTTAAATGAAGACAATAAGTTTAATATGAACATGTTATTGGACACACCTCTTCTTTCATGCACAAGGCTGCTTAATATTACTCTAAGGAACTTTCCAGGGGATGTGAAAAGGTCTGAGAGAAAATAAGAAAGAAGACAAATACACAGGAAATGCCATATTTATAACTGATTACTCTGCCCACCAGTGGAGAACCCATTTTCACTAAAGTGTTATAATTACAAACTTTATCAAAGATGACTTAACCACATTGACGCACATCAATGAGGTTGCTTTCTTCAAAGATGCCTCCACGTCTACCACCTGTTCTTAAATTACAATAAAGCAATTTTCAGCTTTTTACACTTACATGCATTTTAGGGCCCAATCTGTAAGTGTTAAATTTTTGACAGCATCAAAAATTCTTAAGCACTAAAGCACTTTTACATGTTCTCTTAACACTAAAATAGAACATAATGTTGTGTTATACGTTTGTTTACCTTTGGATCAAGACTTGAGCTCATAATTGCTTGAAGATGTTTATGAATGAACTACTGTTGAAGCAATAGTTCAACATTTTGAAAAGCACTTTCTGGCATATAGTTAATATCAAGCTACAGCCAACAGCCTGTTAGCTTAGCATAAAGATAGTAACAGGGAGCAACAGGTCATCGTCTCTATCTAACGGTAGCAAAAGTCCATCTATCAGCACCTCTAAAGCTTATTATAATAAAAACATATTTTATACTATAAAAACAGAATAAAACCACAATGACCAGTTACTTTCTGAAAGAACCATGCTAGCTATTTCCCCATGTTTACAGTCTTTATGCTAAGCTATGCTAACCAGCTGCTGACTGTAACTTCATATCTAATGGACATGCATGAGATTGTATTGCTAGAAAATGATTAAGTGTATTTCCCCAACAAATGTTGAACTCTTCCTCTAAGCATGAAATGAAATGTAAGTGTATAAAACCTTGCCAAACAACGTGACATTTTGGTAATTAAAATAATATTATATATGGCATTGCAGCATTTAGCAGCTTAAGAGCCACATATTTCCCTCAGGAGTTGATGGAGACCAAAAACTTTTATCGCTATCATAGCATTGTTTTCAGCATTCACCAGCTAACTATGTCAGTCTGCTGAAAACAATGCTATTATAGCGATAAAAGGGAGCCAAAACAGATGCAGGTCAGACAGTTAAACAATGAGCTGAAACTCACTATAAAGCTCCAAAAAGCAAAACATTGTTATTGTAAAAATCGATTATAGTAGCTTTAAAACAGCTGCACAAAAGCTGTACCAAAGTAAACTGTAAGCTGTTTTTTTTTTCTTTGTTTTTTTAAATTGATTTATTTATTTTTTACAAATGCTTAAGTCGACATTTTCATCAACAGTCCTATATGTGAAGAAAAGCAGTAGTAGAATGTAACTTGGTATGTTATGGTAGTTAGGTGACATATGTGTTGAATTTCAATTCCTGCTTTTGTTGACGTTCAATATGAATATAAGTAGTTTTTTTATTGATGGGACTGAAACTAAGTGTGGGATTGAATTAGAGACACATCCTCTCACTTCACCTTGGTGCATGCATGTTTCTCTTCTCTTGGGTTTACACCAGGGACCTGCAGTCCTCTTCTTCCGCCCTCTTACAGTCATAACCACAAGATGATCTAGATGTTATTTCTTTTACAGGCACTTGTGCAGTGGTAGTGTATGATGAAACATTTAACCACTGTTTAGCCTTTCGAAGAGACAGATGTTAAATCAATGTACAGCCTGGAGGTACTACTTATAATAAGACACAACTACAGAGCGGGCACTTTACCAGAATGAAGATCATTTCTGT
Organism: Nannoperca obscura; assembly: GCA_036024295.1. Taxonomy (NCBI): domain Eukaryota; kingdom Metazoa; phylum Chordata; class Actinopteri; order Centrarchiformes; family Percichthyidae; genus Nannoperca; species Nannoperca obscura. Next base: position 3,136 of record JAVQJL010011671.1, read on the forward strand.
CTTCTACTGTCTTCTACATGGTAAGTGTATTAATAAAATACATCCACTGATTCATTTAAACAACTCAAAGCTGCTTTAACTCTTGTCACATGATTTAATTTTGGCAGCTACGTGGACTGAGGGAGCAGTCATCAATGTAAACGGGTTCGAAGGGGGAGAAGTCTCGTTCCTGTGTTCACACCGTCTTGCGAAGAAAAACAATAAATACCTCTGCAAGGATTTTTGTGAAGGCAGTGAAGATACACTGCTTACTGTAGAATCTGGCAGAAGCGCAGAATCAGGGAGGATAACTCTGGTGGACGGGGGGGACGGCGTCTTCAACGTGACATTCCATCAACTCCAGCTTTCAGACACGGGGAGATACTGGTGTGCAGTGGACAGGCCTGGTTTTGATACGTACACTGAAGTACAGCTTACTGTAAAGGAGGGTACGTGCACGATCCTCTTACCTTGAATAAGATTTATCCTTGCACTGATTACTTTGATTTCTGTGTGTTAACTAAGTTCATTCACTCAAGTGCTGAGCTTAAATACAGTTGAGTATTTAACGTCGCAGTGAGTATTTCCATTTTATGCTACTTTATACTTCAACTCAACAATATTTCTGAGGGAAATATTGTACTTTTTACTTTTTGCTACATTTATCTGACAGCTGGAATTACTTTTCAGATTCATATTTTACATTTTTACATGATTAAAATGTAAACGTTTAGAAATTATTTTATTGAAATATTTATTCGAGACTCAAAGAGGTAAAACTTTCCAATAGCCTATTTCATTAAATAAAACAGAGATTAGATAAAAGATCCAAAATATGAATACAAATGTGTGTATCACAAATTTTTCTTTCCCTCTTCCAACGTCATTACTAATTTCCTGAACCTCAGATTCATCCTGTGACCCTCAGCATGGGCCCGACCCCTAGGTTTTGGAACCACTAGCCTTAACTAGCTAACTGAATGTAAAGTAGTTAAAACTAGCTCCACCTACAGTAACATAATATATGACACACAGGACACATTTTACTAGAATATTTAAACTTCTGTACTTTTTGTTATGTAGGAGTTTTAATTGAAAAGTTGTTTTTTTTACATTGTTATACTGGTACTTTTACTTAAATAAATAAGCTGAATACTTCTACCACCACTGTTCCCCATACAGCTGTTGTACATGAAACAACAACCATCATACCAGAACCTTCTACCACATGGACATATCAGATTTCCAACTCAACACAAATAACACCTGGAATGGACACCAATAGGCCTACAAACATGTCAACAGGTACGAATAAAGTATAATAAAAATGTAAGCCTTACAAATATAAATCAACGATGGAGAAACTTAGAGAAAATAATATTCCATTCAACCTTACAGCCTCAAACTGCACTTATGGAGGAGAACAGAGCATCAGCACAAGTGAGTTTCTATCTGATCATTTGGTTTGTACAGTTGGTGCCTAAATGTCAGCTGGCCATCGATACTTGTAAAATTGTTGCGCCATCGTTGTTGTTTTTTTGGTCAGGCACTGTGATGTATGCCACTGTCGGGGCTGTTGCCATTCTCACTATCTTCATGCTGACAACGTGCTTCAGGAAACGCAGAGAAAACTCAAAACCACAACCACAAGTTTGCTCCAACGGCACAGACCTCGTGAGTACAAACGAAAGAGACATACGAGGCAGAAATTACAGCTCAATATGCCAGGATGCCTCTTCACAGAACAACAACTCTTCCAGGAGAAACATGACGATTGTCTTGACACCCAATTACATTAAGCTGAGCATGTTTCTTTTCCTGAGCCAGAGGTCAAAAGAGGGGTTTTCCAAAAGTCCATAAGTTCTCACTTCTCTTTATTTTGAATCTGTGCTGTTTTTTTTTAAAGGTAAAAAGGAATCAGCCTACAAGCACCTCTAAAGCCCACAGACCAACAAGTTATATAGGTTTGTTAATCCGTATGTTGCCTCTGGTTGCCTGGCTCCATGAAGTCTCCAGACAGTCACTGCTCCCAGCCAAGAAATAAGCACATATGCAAAATGTGTAATATGATATAATAAGAAATTAAACAACATATTGTTTTTAAACGTTTTTTTTTATTTGTGAAGATAAAATTGTGAGCTTATTTGGTGATCTTTAGAGGTGCTGGTAAGTGGATTTTGTTACTTTCAGACAGAGCCTTTAGCTGTCAGTCTTTATGCTACGCTAAGCTGTATTAACGAGGGCTCCGTTCCCTTCAGGTGTCCCAGTAAGTCGTGACAGACAGTGTGACAGTGGGCCAGCATGGACCAGGACCCTGAAACTGAAGCAGCTAAATTGAATTCAGCCATCATTTATTTTATTATTCACACTTGTGCTTTTCTTACTGTGACGTGTTAAAATGTATCTTGTGAAAATGACCGATTGGGACGAATCTGGCTAAGTTCTGCCCATTTACTGCCCAGGCTGCTGTTGGTGTACTGAGTAAAAATAGACAAAAGTGGACACGTACAAACACTACAAACAAACAAAAACAACTTTGGTTTCCTGAAAGAACAATGCCATTTGTTACTAATTAACTAATCATTTGTAAGCTTCCAATGAATTAATTCCAATTACTTGCTAGCATAACCTTGAAGTATTTCAGTTAGTCACATGACCTTTCAGCAGGTCAGCTGAATGTCCAAAAGTGCAACATTTGTTCACAGGCACTCATATTCAGTTGAACATATATGAACAACAAAGTGTTTCCAACCATTAATGAATGATTAATATTCACAATATTTTCCCATCTCTTTAATTAGTACCAAATTACATAGTTCTCTCCAGAAAAAACATTTAGAAAATGAGAAAAGTGTTTTCCAGTTTTATTTATATTCTATGTATATTATATTGTAATGATGTTGTCTGATATTTGAGATTGCAGTACATCATATTTGTAGAGCAAATTAATGAGGCTAATAATTCATACAGAGGTCGTTGAATTCGGCCCAGTAAGATGTAGAGGACACTAGAACTAAAGCCCGCTGTTATTTCTACTTTGTCACTTCTCAACAGAACATTGAGATTGGCGAGGAAGTGCGGTCGATGAAAAATGTACCTGAGAGAAAACAGGGCCCACCAACATCTGCGTCCACCGCAGCTGAATGTAGCGTACCCCATCGTAACTATGAAAACATCTGCTACCCCAGAGGTACTGCTGAGTCAAGAGATTCAGCTGCAAACGTCCTGGACGAGCATGACGTCAACTCTAGGATCTACATCAATCCGTTGCCATTTCCAGTATCTGAGAGAGCCGGTGATGGCTTCCTTGGAAAACACACGAAAAAACCTACAGCAGCTAGAAATGCGACAAGCAAACCTACAGAGAGACAGAGTACAAGCAATGCATCAGCTTGTCACTCCACATCTTGCAGAGATTCCACGGAAGTGAGGCCCAGATCACTTTGGTTTGGTTTGGATTTATCAGGAGTAATCTGAGTTCCTCTCAAAGGTGTCAGTGGTATGATTTGTATGGGTTTTGACGTACAAGGGAAGTGCAAGTCCTAATGTGCCTCTCCAGTTAAAAGCAAAATGTGTACTACTTGTTTTTCCTTTAAAAAGTCATGCTAAGAAGTGTTTGTGTCTGTGTGCCTACAGAGAGACAATCTTACTCACAGCAAGATCCACAGTCAAAAGGAATAGATTTTCCTAGCTTCACTGAGTTTCTTTAGATCTTTTTGAAGATTTGTTTAGCTTTACTTGATAGAGTGAGAAAGGACGGATGGATGAAGATGATGATAGTCCAAGCTCAGATAGATCAGCATGAACATAATAACAGGAATATCTTCTACTGATCTGATACTGTAGCTATATATTAAACAATTAATTAAGCTTAAAATGTCAAATTGCCATTGTTGAGAGAGTTGAGAGGGACTTGAACTGTAACATCACAGTGTGCTATGTAAATACAGTTTATTATTATTTTCATTATTAATTTTGTGTCCCTAATAGAAAGAAACCTCTATGACACAGTCTCAACAATAATTTATCAATCTAAGCTTCACAGTTGTGGAACTCGTTGCACTGCTATTGCACATTATGCTGCTCTACAAAGGCAGAGAGCAGAAACTCTAGAAACAGCGACATTAAGGAAAAAAAAACTCTTAGCCAAACTGTGTAACATATATCAATTGTAAAACCTTAACTTTATCCCTTTTAGGCTAATTATTAATCATTGTCACAAACCATGTTTAACCATGTGAATTCCATAAGAGACAGAGGCTACTGCTACGTTCACTTTTCTAGTTTTTCAGGTCTTTTCTTCATGATAAATCAGATTTTGCTTCTGCCTTATTGATCGAGTTTTACAAACTCAATTGCTAATATGTTGGAACATCAGTATGGGTTTTTAAATGACAGGAACTGGGTAATTTAGCATGTGCAGTCACTGCAGTTTACGGTTTCATCCCAGACACTGAGAAGAGCAAAGACGTTTTCTCCTAGCGGACTTCCTAACTGCAGCACTTGCCTTCAGATAAGAGGTGTCCCTGTGAAGCAGTATCTCATGCATTAAAGCCAACACAATTTCAAAATTTCAGAACTTGTTAGCAAAATCCTTTGTTGCAATTCTTGTCTTTACACGTCCAGTGTACAATTGGTGGGATCACCTCACAGTCTAAAGCACTAAAAGTATAATTTTGTTGAAAAATCTGAATTTTTACTAAATAAGTTTTTATATATTTGGCTTTGTAGGGCAGTAGTGTACAAATGTCCCTTTTATTGTGTAGACTCCACATATGTAGGTCATTGTGTGTGTGTGTGTGTGTGTGTGTGTGTCTGTGTGTGTGTGTGTGTGTGGGTGGGTGTGTGCACGTGTGTGTGGTTCTATCTGACAGTTTTGTCAAAATTGAGTTATTCACATATTCTTATTCTGTGTTATTAACATCACGTGAGGTGTTGTATCTCTAAGTTGTATCTATTTTTGGACTTTGTATTTAGAAAACAAAAAGGTTCTATCTCTATCAAGTAATGGAAAAGCAAACGCTTTGCTCAGCATCTCAAAATCGCTCTGAACGCAGATGGAACTATATTTTCTTCACTTCAAGGTGGTGATTGGGTTACGGGTTAGGGTACCTCTCTGGTGACAAATGAAGTGTACATTTGTACATTGTGTAATGAATCTTTGTGGCTTGTTAAGTCAGAATGCATGTACATATTTGAATGTGTGTTTTCGGTTAGTGAGAGCATGTGGGTATGGAGAGGGAGCTTTAATCTTGTGGCAGCAATAAAATGTGTCTGTACCTACATATCTGCACTTTTGGGCAGCTGCCTCTGTGTAGAATGTTAAATGATGTGACTTTAGTGACTCCTAGTGTTCGTATTAATAAAGACACTGTGGCAGACAAGACTGAACTTACCCACCAAATGATAATTTCCTGCACATTATTGTAAAACTGTGAAACATATTGTGTGTATGGGGCAAAATCTATGAATTCTAATTTATAATGAAGTGGAAAGAAAGGATGTTTAAGGCTTACTTGCTTGGATAATCTAACAGAATTGTCAATTGACAGAAGTGTAGAGGGAAAGTGGAACATTTGTGAATGGATACAAGCCAAGAGGGAAGGTTTAAAGAGAGTCACTACGAGCGAAACCATTCACATTATACATAATATTCATTTGATCAAGTGTTAATAAACAAGTATACAAGAATGGGATTGCCTTGAAGGATGCAGTGAAGTCAACCTTCAGAATTTTCTATAAGAAATAGGCTATGAACATCCATGAAAGTCACTTTAGATTTTACTTTCATAGCTTGAAGGTTATGTGTGGACTGGTTTGTTCATGAAAGAGGAAGAGGTTTAACAGATGGACACGAAAGCACCAGATTGAGCACACCTACACAATCTTTGGTCCAGGTTGCTGCCTCACTGTTCAGCTAGGGAAGGATCTGAGTGTGCGGACTGAAGGTAAACTGGGAGTGATGGGAACAATTTGGATCTCATGGAGAACAACCCCACTGGTCATCATCACCATACTACAAATCCAAGGTGGGCTGCATTCTATTAGACTTATAAAGCTGATCTAATGGACTTCAAACTGTTTATTAAAGCCGATGAGTACATGATTCTGATACTAACACATCTTATTCTGATTGGGAGCTCTGATCAGTGTCAGAACCACCGCTGTTACCGGTGTGGAAGGTCAAAGATTTGAATTCAGATGTGTATATGCAGACGGCTGCCAAGGCAATGCTAAGTACTTCTGCCATGACAGTGATGACAATCTGTCCTCCAGTCACTTGATATGGACAGACAAACACAACCAGTGGGTGAAAAAGGGACGTTTTTCTCTGTACGACAACACCACCAGAGCCTTCTTCCTCGTCAGGGTGGACAAACTCATCTCAGAGGACAGCGGGATGTACCAGTGTGGGGTGGACATCAGCTTTGGCGGTGATCATATCAGTTTCATACAACTGAAAGTTTCCCAAGGTACAGTATGTCGTGTCACAGCACAGGATTACTATGTTAACTGCGTATGTGTGGCACATAATAAAATCTGGTTTCTGGTAGCTTACACACCAGGTGACTGCGAGCTAAAAACGTCAGGCCACTCTTACTCTAAATGAGAACTAAGTAGTGTTACTTTTCCCAAACACGTTCCGCTTTTTCTGAACTTTCTATTTTTATAAAAATGCTAGTATATGCAACTGCACATCTGTACATTTAACCAATCTTTTTTTCTGCCTTTCAACATCAGCAAACCCTAGAGAAAATCTCCCACTTTACAGTAAGTAAGATCTGCGTACTACACAGTACATCACATAGCTCTGTGTGTGTTTATTTTATGTTTGTATAAAAATAGTGTTTTTTTTATTTCCACTTTCCAGTAAAACCCATCTTTCCAAAGAACTTCACAATGGACAGTGAGTGATGTGTGTTATCTGTATATCTATCTATAATCTATCTGTATTGACAGTAATATTTATGTGTGTGTGTGGGTGAATCCTCTGCCAGGTAAAATATATCAAGTTGCTGTTCTCTCCTGCAGAGCTCCACCTGCCGTTGTACTTGACTGCAGTGATGTGCGTGGCAGCGATACTGTGTGTGTGTCTGTTTTCACTCTGTCTTCTGCTGGCTGTTAAACACCGAAGATCGGGCCCAAGCCACAATAGAGAGGTTTGTCCACGACAGAAATGTTTAGTCTCACTGGCAGCATGGCTCTAGGGATGGCAGTGTCAGTCAGTCCAGACTGAAATATCTCAGCAGCTACCGCATGGATTGGCGTTGACATTCATGAGTTGTATTTAGTATGGTACTCCTCTGACTTTTCATCTAACGCATGTCAAAATGTCAATTTCTCCAACACTTTGGTTTATGACTAAATATTTGCAGCACTAATGACATACCCATCAGCCTCAGCTGTATTTTATATTTAGTTTTAATAGTAAGTGTTAAGCTGTATTTATAGTATTTAGCTAGAGTCCTGCTGTAGGAACCCACAGCTTTGGTATTGATTATTCAGATTTCACCCGTTGATCATCCATAACACTAGACTTTTATTCACTCGTGATATAGTGCGCCGGTGAGCTACACACATAGTTTAATAATACTGGAGTTACATCCAGGTAACTTAAAATGTTATTTCTTTTATATTTCTCATTACCTAATAGAAGGTTTGCATTGCAATCGTTTCGTTAGAAGCTTGTTGACTCAAAAGGAGAAGACTCCTTAAAGTCTTTTTTTAACTTCCTCAATGTTGTCCTCCCTCGCAACAAACTCACACGGCTTCAGAAACATGGGGAAGAAACACAAGCAGCCAATCACAGCTCCTGCAGTCCTTACATGGTATCTCCGTTGACAGCGTAGCCCCAACGTATAGTGAAATTATTTAGGTGACTCGTCTATGCTAATGCACTAATCTATGCAGTAGCCTACTGTATAAATCCAGCTTTAGTATGCTAATATGGTAAACATATTTACATCATGCTGAACATCAGCATGTTAGCATTGTCTTTGTGGGCATGTTAGCATGCTGGCGTTAAGTACAGCCTCACAGAGCCACTAGCATGGCTGTAGTTTGTCTACTGAAAATGCCACATTGTCCTTTAAACACTATCACATTTGCATACAGAGAATAATATGACCTCTCATGCAAGAAACAGTTCACTGTCAGCAGGTTTGTGTTCATCCCACAGACGTCGTCTGACTACGAGACAATGATGCCTGGTGTAACAACTGAACCTGAACTCCGCTGCAGCTGTTCAGCTCCCGACTGCACTGAGCTATCGGCTTTACCGGCGCCACCACCTGACCTCTGCTCCCACTTCACATCAAAGCACCGGGAGTCTGCCGTCACTCTTGACCTCTGTGACTATGTTGATGTGGATGTACCAGGGCACTTCTGCCAGTACCAAAATCTGGATCTCAGCAGGTTGGAGAATCACGTCTATCACAGTCTTCACGGAAACAGCGGGCCTAAAGATGGACCTCTTAACTCAAACTGTCAGAGTTAAGCAGATCCACAGAGAAGAGCAAAGTGGGTGTTTTAACCACTGTCTATCTCTGCTTTATGATATATTTCACCATAATAAACCAAGTTGTAATATCAGAGGGTGTCCTTGTGTTAATTATTTACCGGCCTAATTGATATTAAACATTTCACAGTAAGACGGACAAGAGATTGGGAGTGATGATTTCCCACATGGCTTAAGTGGTTTAGGAGGGAGATTCAGACAGAGGAGGCTGGCCAAACATAGGAAGTTCAACAAAGAGGAACCAATGACAAATACAGAGCTGTCCTTCATTTGGAGAGAATGACAAAGACGTGAAATGAGAGTGAGATAAGAAAAGGCAAAGGAAAGTGACAGACAAATCAACACAGAGATGAGTTTCTTCATTGTGGTCGTACTTCTGGGAGGTAAAATTAATTTTTTTGTTGCTTTGTCTCTCTTCCTCTAATTCAATGTTTGGCGTCTTTGTGGGTGTTAATTTATCTCAGGTGGACTTTAAAATTCACCCTTCCTGATTTCGTCATTCTGACTCACATTCCTACTTGGTTGCTGTTGTTTTGAAGCATATACCATCAACTTAGTTGACTTTCGAAACACTGTGAGTGAGCCGGGGATGTTTTGAGATTTGTATGTGGTGCTGAAAGCTGCAACAAAATTAGGGAGAGCGCTTTTTAGAGCAACCTTTCCCAACTCCCAAAGGGTTTGCAAAAAGATTGACTGGATTAATGTTACGGTTTGCTAAGGACTCGTGTACTTTGTTCTGTCACCCCCATTTTCTGTTTCCCTTAGCAAATCGTGACATTTAAACAAAATACAAAATGTATACAAAACTCAGGCTCTTCTAATAGACTTATCTAATATCTGCTTTTTTTCTGGATAAATACTTTATAGTTTCCCCTCTTCTTCAAGCCTCTAAAATGTATTGAAATGAAACAATCAAAACAGAATACACTGCCAACAACTCACAGACATGTACAACCCGTGTCAGGGACCAGAAAGAGAGCCACTGCTTTAAACAGGATACGTTGGTGTGAGGATCAGGTTGGTGTGAGAGCTTTCGAAAAATGTACAGCGCAACTATTGAAGTCAACAGCTGGCTGCAAACTAAATGAGGATCTGACCTTTGTTGCTGTCTGTGTGTTTTGCGCAGGGTTGGGGGAGACTGAAGCTATGTCGGTAACAGGAGTGTTGGGAGAGGAGATCAAAATACAATGCTCTCACATCAATGCGTTTTCCAACGTTAAATATTTCTGCAAGGGAGTGTGTAAAAATGAAGACGTCCTAATAAGTAGCAGATGGAAGAAAGATACAAATGACAAATACGGTATTGTGGATGAAGGAAACACATTCAGCGTCACCATCTCTCATCTGACAGAGGATGACTCAGGAACCTACTGGTGTGGAGTAGAGAGAATAGGTTTGGACACATACAAAAAAGTAGTCCTCACAGTCATAGTGGGTAAGTTGATTCAGCGCTTTGTTGACCTTTGTTCCATTTCCCTTTCACATCACAATATTTCACAAGACAGTCTGTCTCAAACTGAGCTTCTCAGCAGACAGTCCTTACAGGAAAGAAATGAAACACTAACACAGCAGATAAAATGTGACTGAGAGACAAGGAACAAAATTACTTCTTCCTTTTATCTTTCAGGAAACATAAAGGACCCTGACAGTGATCTGCCGCAATCAAATTCAAATGCTTCATCCTCAAGTAAGCAGCTGTCTGATTGAGTGTAGATATGTATGTATGTGTGTGAGAGACAAAGTCCTGGGTGATACATCATCACTGAGACGTGATGTTGTCTCTTTTTCAGAGAAGCCGGTGTATATCGGAGCAGGTCTCGGGGTGGTTGGGTTGGCTCTGGCAATGGCCCTTCTAATATTCTTCAAACATCGAAACAGAGACATCAGCACATCTTCAGGTACAAACCTAACAGACTGAGTGTTTCAAACTGCCATTTATTTTATTACAATGGCAGTTTGAATCACTCATGGTAGTAAACACTCAATAACACACAATAACAACAATCTCAAGCACCTTGCAACACCCTAACACACACCCAGAAACCACTTAGCAACCGTTACAAACAATAGGATAGATACAGGACTCAAAGATGGCGGTCAGTCACTTGAGTGAAAATTGCGTGCTATGTGCGTAAGCCAAGGTTTTACAGATGTCTTTTTTATAATGGTGGTCTATAGGAGAAAATACTTTTTGGGCCGTAAGGGATTTTTTTCATTGCAGTACTTTCATACTGGGAAAGAGGCTGTAGTGATACTGTATCCAGCTCTCTTAATACATCCATGTAACCACCTAGCAACACACCTAGCACCTACCTTGAAACCATAGCTATCACCTTCAAAACCAGTTAGCAACCAAATAGCCACTGTACCACATAGCAACCACTGTAAACGCGGTAGCAACAACTTAAAAACCAACCACTGAAAGCCCTATGAACTGGCTTTAAAGTGATACTAACAACCACAGAAAAACTAGCCACCACATTGGAAACACATGTCACACCTTAGCAACTACTTAATAAACATCTACGCCTAACAACTAGTCACATTTTAGCACTTTAAAAGCAGAAAGGGGTAGTTAATATATTAGCATGCCATTTAGTAATTTTACATATTTAAATTATTACTATTTTAGTTTATTCTGTAGGTTACACACGACATCTAATGCATGTTTTGTATATTCTGGAAGAGGTCTCCCTCCTCTGTTTCTCTTTTTGTGTGAGATGATTTTTGGAGGCAGTATTTCCTCATTTGAATGAATGGTCTAAGAATAGTTGTCTAATGCTGTTCAGATTATCAAGACTATGCGGCAAATTTGTGATTGTGGGCTATATAAAGAAAAATGTTGGGGAAGAATATAATAAATAATAAAAATGGATTATGTAATGAAAAAAAAGGAATGGAGAAATGGGTGACAATTTACTCCACTGATTGTTTTTCAGGAAGTGAAAGTTAAAAAAATGTGTTTTCATTTCTTTTTTTCTAACTGTATCACCACTCTCCACACAGGAAAGAACTATGACATGGTTAATGCAACACCATCCAGTCAGAAACATGGTGCACGCACAGCCAATGAGGATCAAGCAATAGATGGCAGGACTAAGAACATCTTCAGGTCTGCGTCCAGAGATCATGCAGAAAATATTTACTCCAATGTTTTATCAGAGCCTCAGACCCAACCAGAAAGCCCCTTCTACTCTACTGTTACCTTCAACAAACATACAGGCTGCAGCACTGTCACACCTCGTGCTGAAGCGGTTACATACACCACTGTTAAACACATATCAACAGATGAATCAACAGTCTACTGCAATGTCTGAACTCAGTGTTGACCATCCTCCCTGTTAAGTGCAGTATCTTACCTCTAATGTACGCGTTTGTGTAAAGCTAAACAGCCAGTACTCACCACTGAGACACATTTCTGTTCTAAGGCTGAATTCACAGATTGTTGTAAATTAACTATTTTTACTATATTCATTCTGAATTTATTTATATTTTAAATTGTGGAAATAAACATTTAAAATGAAATCATGGAATCATGTCCAGTTAATTGTACTCTAGTGAAATAACAAGGTAAAATCAATATATGGAATTTCTTCTCAGTGTATTTTCGTATTTTCTGGTAGTATGGGTTTGAGGTTGACTGTGGTGAAGAAGTGAAATGTGTCCACACCCTCAAGTACACGTACGTACACACATACTGCTTGAATGAGATCGAAACAGAAAAAATGATATGAGCAAAGGCAGAGGCTAAAGTGGACAAGCTTCACGCCTACAGCTTTAACTCAACTTACACACGCTTTCTGATTAACCTCAAGACTTTTTCTTTCATATTACGGCTCCTGTAGTGTTTCTTGAACAGGATGTAAGCATTGAATACATTGAATTTAGACTCAGTGAAGTGGTTTGAGAGTTGGTGAAGGGCAGAGAGACACTAGTAGATGGTAAGGAAAACAAGAGGTGAGAGAGAATTTAACAAAGATCACAATAAAGAAAAGCATCTGGCTCTTCTCTGGTGAGCTGCAACTTTAAAAATGATATCCATTATTGTACTGCTGCCATTTTAAATATAATTAATGCTTGAATGTTGTCTCTTTTGAAAACATACAGTTTAAGGGAGACGTCCTTTTAAAAAACAGCCAAATTAAAATCTTTCTGCATATTTGGTAATTTTTTTTTTTTTTTTTGAAGCAGTCAGATGCCACCAAACAAAGATACATCTATCAGCCTGGGAGGGAGGACTGGTTAACATCTCCTGCCAATATGACTCTGGGTATTAAAAATATCCTAAATATTTTTGTATGGGAGATTATGGTACAAGGACGATTCTCATTAAAACCACTGATAACAAGATCAAAGAGAGGACACAAAAGGGGAAATATTATCTCTGGGATGATACCAAAAGAAGAATACTGCATGTGAACATCTATAACCTAAGCCTCAATGATGGCGGGACGTATTGGTGTGAAATAGATACATCAACGTTTGATCCTAAAACAGAAATCCAGCTCCAAGTCTACAAAGGTATGTCAAAGTTAGGTATTCTATTTCTAGCTCTAGCTATTTATCTAACTTATTGTTGCACTTATTCATTCTCCTCTTCTGAACACCTATTGTTGCTCTTTGACAGCTTCTGCACCTTTCAGACCTCCACTCGTCACCTCAAATCCTCCCATTTCAACCATCACGGCATCAAGGAATCAGCAACAATCTGCAAGAAGTACAGGTTGTTTCAACCATATGTAACACAGAAATTACTGTCTTTTAGATGAAGATTCATTTATAAATCCTCATAAGCTATTTCCACAGATATTTATATATTTAACAAATGTACGCTAATAGTCGATTTTTTTTTTTCTGGTGGCGTCTTTCACTCAGTGACAGAGAGTGCCAGTAGTACAACACAGTGGTCCACACCACCTGAAGATGGGCATACAGGTAAACACATCCATCACACACAATCAGTTATTCTGAAAAAATCTGAAAAAAATCTAAAAGGGATGTTATGTTAAAAATATGCCAAGAAATGTGTTTTCTTTGTTGGGGAGTACCTGAGTTTTAGCCCACTTTTAAAAGAACAGAATACATTAAAGTCTTGATGAGGATGCCATCTGCTGGTTAGGTTTCATGATATGAAGGTTATTTCTATGTCACCTTTCAAACAAAATTGCTTTACATAAGTTACATAAGGCAAAGAAAAGCTTAAAAACAACATCTTAAAACATAATAAAGAGGAAAGTTAACTAAACTAAAATGTTAAGTAAAATATGTATAATGTGCAAATAATAAAAAAAAAAGTAAATATCAGTTAATGCAGATTGTAAGTCATCTGGAAGTTGATTTCATATTTGTACAGCATAATGGCAAAATCATTGTCAACTGTTATGCCACCTGTTACAGGGTTTTGTATTTGGAGGGTTAAAAAAGCGAACATGTATTCTCCTGGCTGAGTAATGTAGTAATGTAATGTATTCCACAAGTTTATATTTGTACTGAATTGAAGAATTGTCAGTCATGATAAATCAAAGAGCACTTTGAGAGTTTTGTGATTGAAATAAAAATTTCTGTCAAATGAAACTCAACAGACAGAGAGACAAGCCATTTGTAGTTGTAGGCTCCAATCTTTATTTATTTCTTATACATCTTTTCACAGTATTTGTTTTGAGCATGTGATGTATTTAATATGGTATTACCTTTCGCTCAAGTGTTACCACCGCTGCCAGTGAAGAAGCTGTACTTGGCTGTGGCTGTGGCTGCTGCTGCACTGCTGCTGAGTCTTTTGGTAGTTTTGTACTTTGGACTCTATAAAGCAAGAGGTATGTGATCTCAATCTAACATGTATGTCCCTGCAACGTTATTATTTATCCAATCATTCTATGACAATTTAATGGCAGATGATAGAATAAGTTGGGTGTGTAAAATGTAATCCTTACTGTGTAAGTCCCAGCAGTGTTTGGAAATGCAGTGAGTCCACCGATCAACACAAACAACACGGTGAGAATTGATTTTGTGTGTTGTGTGCATTATCATGATTATTTACAAGGCCTTTATACAACACAGTGTGTGTCCTCTAGCAGTTCAACAGCATGTCCGAGGAGAACCACAGCCAGGTTCAGCTGAGAGAACAGGACCCATCGGTCAACACCAGCTCATCTGACAGCATGTACGCAGCAGTAACCAGTCGCAGAGGTCCAGGCGCCCACGCATCCATTTGTCATCTAGTCACAATCCAGACTCGGGCGGCTAATCCTGTGTTCAACGGCTCAATCAGTTCCTGTCAGCAGGACGGAGCTTCTGCACAGGAAACCAATCAGCACGAGGAGAACACCTGCAGCATCAGCAGCCTCTCCACCGAGGCTGTAGATCAACGCGCCAGTGAGGACGTTCATCTGCTCTACTCTACAGTCTGCTTCAACAGAGAGGCCGCGGCTCAGCCCAGGAGTCAGACCAGGAGATCAGCTGCTGGATCCTCTGAGGTGTACGCCACCATCAGACACCCAAAAACATAGTCCCTGCTGGTGTTATTGTTGTTTTGTATACCCATTTCGATCTGTTTATTAGTTTCTCAATCATGCATCCATGTATTTTGATAAATAATGTCACAGTGTGTATTTAATTCATTCTCTGAATTATTTTATCACTCTACATTCACTTGTTTTATGTGTGGAAATAAACATTTTATACAAAGAACACTTAAAATTGAAATTCTTCCATCATGTTACATGTATCTGTACCACACTTTTTCTCCAATACACTGAATAACCTTTACCAAGCTACCACATTGCAAATATCTTGGTCAAGTTGACCATTGGTTGACACATTACATAATGAATACTCATTTGGTTTAGAGTTCGACTAAAGGAGAGACATGAGTCACAGATACTGTGCGAGGTGAGAGGAACAGGTGAACCATCAAAATGTGGACGTCACATCTGAACTGAATCTGAACATCTGAACAAGCATTTTTAGATTTAATATGATTTGTTCTTTCTGAGGACATCATTGAATAAACATCCATTTAGAAGATATAAATAATCTAATATTACTATTTATTTTCTGATTTAATTGACTATAATAAGGTTATAAAGAGTCAGATTAATGTTGTCATCATGCAACTTTTTATGTCACTCCATTGTAGTGGACAAGTAATCATCAAAAACATGTTGTATTCTCCACATTAAAGAAAATGCATGTTTTAATTGGATGAACGTATTACATGTTGCCAATGTTATACCCACATCAAGAAGAGTAGTGCATGGATGTTGATTAATATCTAAAAGGTGAACATTTATTATTATTATTGTCATGCTCTAACCAACTAACCTTTATGTCATAACATGTCATTTATTGGGTAGTTAGAGTTTAGACTTAGACTTAGTAGAGTTAGACTTAGTTACTAGGATCAAGTCACATTTTAAAACTGTAAGAGTCATTAATATTAGTAATTTTACATTAGAATGGAACCTGGGTCTAAAGGGGTTAAATAATAAGGTCATACTCTTTTACTGGAATGAAAGAAGAAATATCAATGGGAAATGTTTTACTTCGATGTTCATGCAGGTTTTTAAATGGTTTATCGTCTAAATTGATTAAAAGATTGTGAGATGCAGCTGGTGTATAATTACTCTGAAAATTAGTCAACACTCTCACTCTCATTTCTATTTCTCTTTCTCTTTGGACTCTCTGGTTTTTTCCTCATTCTCAGCATAAAGACAACTACCTACATCCTCATTTTAAAATGCAAATGTTTCAAGATGTGTGACGGAAAGCAGAAGTTGACACAGTCTAATTTTCCAGAGAGTGACAGTTGGTGTAATAGAAAGAGTAAAACACTTCAGAGTAGAGTCCACTTATGTCATGACAAATGACAGTATAGAAACTTTGCTCAAAATTTGATAAAGTAGGGTTTAAACTGTAGTAAGTTGTAAAAAGCTGGACTGGGACAATGATATCACTAAAAGTAATCATCTACTTAATGACAGGTAATTATATTCTTTAATGAGTGGGAAACATGTTTTGGCAAAAACCTGTTGATGGTATTATTGTGAAAATCAGTTGTGTCATTTTTTTATGACAGCTAGAGTGAGTTTACTGTCTGTGACTGGAAACACAAGAGGACCTGTCAACATCATCGGTAAGTACAATGGTGATGTAAAACATCATGCCGAATATTTTTGCAGAGACAGAAACGGGTTTATTTGCTGTGCAGTTAATGAATTTACTTTTGAAACATGTAATCAGTTGATAAAATATGATGAAATATAATGAGTTACCATAAGTTTCCAGGGGCTTTGACATAATCCATTAATTGATCATATAATCATAAATTAACCTTCACAGGTGGTCATATTTCTGCATAATAAGTACTTTTCCTTTTGATACTATATTTGTTTTGAAATATATTATGCATTTCATTGATAACACTTAAGTAAGACTTTGAATGCATCACCTTTATTTGTAATGGGGTATATAAAGTTGGACATTAACTTTTTTGTATTGGAATGTGAGACAATTAGCTTTATATAAACATTTACTTCCATAAGTAAAAAGCTCAGCCTTCTGTTTCATACTTAGTCATACTTCTACCCCTCTGGCAGGTGACAACACACTAGTGAACCAGACTGCATATCAGGGAAGTTTTGTTACCATCACCTGCAAGTATGCAAGAGCAGAAAATGACAACATCAAAAGCTTCTGCAGAGAAGAGGGAAACTTTAATTGCACAAATCTGATATCAACTTACACTTCAAATTACACAATCAAAGATAGGTTTTCTCTGAGGGACAACAAACTGCAAGGAGTCTACAATGTGACCATTTCCTCACTGACTCTGGATGATACTGGGAGATACCAGTGTGCTATGAAAAGCTTAAACAAGTCCACTGAGTGTTTAACTCAGATCCACCTGCATGTTTTGGGTGAGTATCGATTTTGGCTTTTAATCATCCTGATTCAAAACTAACACAAATCTTATATACATTAAAAAAACACACATTTCAGCAGAAAATATAATTTGGTTTGCAGAAAAGTGGCTGCATTGATCTCTATTTTTTCAGATTGGGATAAGATCACACCAACGGAAATATCATGTAATACTGGGAAGACTGCATCTATCAAATGTTACTATCCAGACAGCCATGAGAACAATGAGAAATTCCTGTGCAAGGGGAAGAGTCCTCTCAACTGTGAGGAGCTCATACATACAACAACAACAAACAACAACAACAACAGGTTTTTTATAAGGGATAACAAGAGACTGAAGCACTTTTTTGTGAACATCAAAAATGTGAGCACAGCTGACTCTGGAATGTACTGGTGCGGCTCTGACAAGACGTGGCAGCATGCTAAACACATCAGTATCTTCCTCTCTGTCGGTGAGTACACTGAGCACTTTAGTGTTCTTTAACAAGTATAACTTTTCCACTCTGTACCTATGCAACGAATGCGGTACAATTATTTATCCAACACAGGAATGTGCTGCTGTTGATGAATAGATAGATTTTTAAAAAACAGTAACTTTCCAGGTTATTATTATTCACTTTGTAAAAAGGAGTGAGAGTGAGAGCAGAGCAATCCAGTAGCATTGCTGAAATTAGAAAAGCAATGCAACTATTGCCAGTGGTGGAATGTAACTAAGTACATTTACTCAAGTACTGTACAATTTTGAGATCCCTGTGCTTTTCTACAGGTTCGTATTTCCATGTTCTGCTACTTTCTACTCCACTACAATTATTGATGACTACTGTTACTTAAACATACAAAACACAGTGTATGATCAGTTTATAGAAGTGTGCACATAGAGACACAACTACCACCAGCTGGAACATTAAAGTTATAGTTCTTAAGATTTCAGGCCTGGTTGATTTGGTAACACCCATGGTTATTTACATGCCATATCACTTATGCCATTTGCCATATCTCTAACCTTGTGGCTTTTTACCCTCACACAGATGAAAAACACTCAAAAACCAAAAGATCTGAAGCCTCAAGTACAAGTACATCTAAACCATCTATGACAACAGGAAACCAAAGCGACGAAGGACAACCTCTATCCAAAGGTGACCTCATCACTTTGATCACCACTAACTTAAAGCTGCTTTTCATACCTCAATACCTCCCTAAATATACAAATTGTACTGCACAAACAAACACTGACACAACCTCTCCTTTATGCATGAATCCTGAAGACAATGAACGTCTGCTGACAGCATGTATTCTTCAGCAATTTCAACTGCTGTCTCTTGGTTGCAGGTTTGTTCGCCGGAGTGGTAGTGTGTCTGGCATTGTTACTGATACTCGCTGTGTTACTTATACTGTACAGACACAAACTGCCCAGGACACAAGGTGGGGTATCAACAATTTGTCCAAAATAAAAAACACCCCACACAGACACACATACTTTTTACATGTATTTGTATTCTACTTTTCTTGAATTCTCCTTTAATTGGCAAAAACATTGTTGTTAGTACGTCAAAGTAAACTTCTGACATTTTTCACATTGAAATGAAAAGCTTAACTTGCACATGCCTTGACGGGTGAATTTGAATGCAGAGAGATAAAATATCGTATCTCTTTACATCTATTCAAATGTTCTATTTCTCAGTGTGTTGTGCTGCAGGGGGATCATCAGAGGAGAGGACGAACGCTGGACATGACACAGAGGTGTGTGTTTTTGTGTTTATGAGTTTGCATACAAGTACAACAGCTGCATCTATCACACCGCTCCACTTCTCCTTTGTAGGGAAATCATGGAGATCACCACTATGATGAGATAGCTACGCGCAACCAGCAGGCAAGCTCAGGAAACGCAATGCCGTCTGTTTATGCCACCGTCAACCCTGCGGCATACCACCTCCACTATGCCAGCGTCAATTTTAAGATGGACTCGAAAGATGGGAATGCACTTCCTGACACAGATAAAACTGACTCGTCTGCCTGTGAATACTCCTCCATCAGTGGGCCTCAGGGTGCCACCCATCCTCCAGCAGCAGCGCAAACTCTCTATTCTACGGTCACAATGCCTGGGAAACCATGAGAGAGAGACACTTTCACCTGTTGATGTTCATGGTGCAGTTTGAAGGGAACACGCTGGTGAAGAATGTACATACTTTCCATTCACCCACAATATAGAAAAGTGATTTGGCAACACTTATGAGTGATGGACCCTATAATTTGGCAAAATGTAGTGTTAGTTAGTTAGCATCTAGTATGGCTGTGTAGCAAATAATGTGACATTTATATGGGAATATTTATGTGAATGTGCTCTGAATGTGATGATTAAACTAGTGTATGTGTGTGTGTGTGTGTGTGTGTAGGGGGGGTGAAATGCACTCAAATGCATTTTTATAAAATAAATAACTTTCAGTTCATCGTTCTATTATAGCTCATGAGTGATGCACAGCTTGTATACAGGATATTTCTATTGAATACAGATACTGTCCATGAGAGACAACACTATTTCGTCTTTACCGAGTGTTGCTGTGCAGCGCCCTCTTCTGGTTGAACTGGTGATCAGCCGGTGATTGGCCGGTGTGACTGCTCTCCAGCCACAGCTCCCACAAATGTGTCCATCGTCAATCATAACCCCTATGGAGCGATAGGAGTGCCACAAAAAAGAAAAATCTGTAAAACAATAAATGTGGAAAGAGAAATAAATAAAATAATAAATAAAAATTATACTTTTATTTTTCCTTATTTATTTATGTGGATCCTGCAGCGGTCAGACAGTACAACCGCCACGGACCCTGGTGGAGCACTACACAAGCTGCTACTACCACTGGCGTTCAATACGTGCAATACCGACAGAAATGTGCAATATATAGAGATATACACTTTCGTGGTATAATATTGTTAGTACTGGCTGCTACTTCCCTTGCACTAAACTTATTTCAGTACTTATTATTTTGAGAAGTGGGACTGCATGTCATGTCCATGACTTGTTTACTCAGCCTAGGCATGAAGGCCCGCCCAAAGCCATTTGGTTGGCAGCTTGGCCCTACACAGGAAAAACTAAAACTAAAACAAAAGGGAAAACAAAAGGGAAAAAAAAGCAAAAGCAAAAGGAAAAAGAAAGGGAAAATCACATGTAAAAGAGAAAAATAAGGGTATAATTTTTATTTATTGTTTTATTTATTTCTCTTTATATTTCCAAATTTATTGTTTTATTCTTTTACAGATTTTTTTTGTGACACTCCTATCGCTCCATAAACCTCCACCTGATACAGAAAAGACAACAGTGTTTGTCCAATTATCAAATGAGGAATGTTATACTAAAAAGATTGTAACTTATAAAATACTCACTTTATTTGGCTAACTGAGACTGCTGAAGCCTCATATAAGCTTGGGATAAACTTTGAATACATAATTTTATTAGTTATATCCTGGTAGCAGCAACTTGACACAGGATTAAAATCTGAGCTCTGCTGTGGGTGGTTCTGTCACAAAGCACCGTTTTATTAGCTGCAAACTCTGGAGTTACAGCTTATAAGAGACAGTTGTGGTAGTTTGTAGCACATAATCATGTCTATCATATCTATCATATGTACATTTTTAATGACTAATCGTAGAATCAGATGTATATGAATAAAATAAAATGTCAGAGTGTCGGAAAGAGTTAACACTTGCAGTGTCCCAAAACTGTATGGTAAAAATTATGACGTGTACATTGACAGGCGTCCCAGCTGACCAATGACAGAGGAAAGTGACGCCTGGGGCGGAGCAATAATCTCCGACGGAGGCTGGGTGTCGCCTGACCGGATGATGACAGAAGTTTTCTGTCTAATGTGGCGACTTTTCTCATGCAGACATCCAGTTATTAACCTCGCCAGCGCTCTGACCGCGGTCGGGACTCTTGACTCCAAACGGACGCGTGTTTTAATGAAATAACCTCGCGGAGACGGTGACAGACTCCTGTGCCGTCTGGGAATTTCTGGTTTGCCGGGAGAGCGACCCTTTGGCTCTTGTTTGACCGGGGGAAGGAGAGCCCGATCGAGGTTTCGCCATGGGCAACCGGGGAATGGAAGACCTCATTCCCCTCATCAACAAGCTCCAGGACGCCTTCAGCTCCATCGGCCAGAGCTGCAACTTGGACCTGCCGCAGATAGCGGTGGTCGGCGGCCAGAGCGCAGGGAAGAGTTCCGTGTTGGAGAATTTCGTCGGGAGGTTGTACCGTTTACATGTATTCTCGGGTTAATCTGACGTTGTGAATGTCTTTTTAAAAAAAAAACTTTTTTGACTGTAGATTGCGACGGTTGCTGTTCTTTAAAGACGCCGAGCTTTTGCGTAAAAGTCTCCAACTAAGCATTTGGTTGCGCGCTCTGTGTGTCAGTGCCTCCCAGTTCCAAATGTTTTTAGTTTTTTCCCCCCCAGTGGATTCTTTCCATTTTGGAGCCGAGCTATTCGCCATCCATAAATACGCACTTTACGCAAGGAAACAACTGTTGCGTGAGAGACAAACACTGAGGGGGAATTGGTTTAAAATGTGTATAAAAGTGACTTTAGTTTAGAGCTCCACGTCCTAAATTTACAGTTAAATATGTAACTTCCTCAGTAGGAGCATTAACACTGATCAGTGCAGTCACTGCCTCATTTCCACCCCATTCTGTCAAACATTTACTAAGGCTGGTTTTCCTTGAGATTTCTTACCTCAGGGGTTGTAACTACATATTTATGGGCCTCACATTGCGTAGGTCAGGTCAATGTCTTACTTTCAAGGTTGAGGTACAAATCGGTTATTGGCAGGTTGGTTGAGGTCGTTGTCAGATAGATGGTTATGACTCATTGGAGAGTTACACGATAGACAGCACAAATGCAAGTCGCCTGCTCTCCCAGCACGCCTGCACTGCTGCATGTCTCTGTGAGGTTGAGGAAGGAATGAATGAGTGAATGAAGGAAGGTTTGAAGGAATTTGAATGAGCAGTTGTTTGGTGACAAACAGCCGCAAACCAACTGCTCCGTCAAAGCCACGTGTTGATCAGTTCAGCTCAGCTCACAACAGTGTAGAAAATAGTCACTAAGATTGTTTTGCAGTTCAAACAGAACAACACAAGCCTTGGGAGGAAATCTATTCATGCAGGAAAGGGAAGGGCAAGGATGCATGGCTGTGTTGCTGCAGTAGAGGCCTAATCTCCTGGAAGATATCTGTAGCAGCTTTGTGTTTTAATCTCCAAGTGAAGGTGCCCAGAAAAAAGAACAGTTTACTCCTCTACATGTCAGAATGATTTCACTTGTTGTCCAAGAGATAGGGAATGTTGATTAGGCAGCCATGTCTCCTTATTTCCCCGTTGCCTTTTGTCTCAGAGTCCCAAGCAGTGGCTGGGGGAGACAGTAGGGGCATTGATGTGTTTGTGTGGGGGTCATCAGTGATGTCACCAGCTGCACTGTCATGTGTATATGACACACTGGGTACCAGATACCCACTGAAGGGTGCTTCGCTGTTTTCATGTTTGTTAATTAGCCTTCTCCATAGCTTAGTCTACCAGGGCTGCAACTAACAGCTATTTTAATTATTGATCATTTTCCATATCATTTTATAAACCAGTGGTTCCCAACGTGGGGATAGGGACCCCTCTAATGGGGCACAAGATTAATCTGAGAGGTCACGAGGTGATAAAAAAACATTGTTCATCTTCACAAATTTCAGTTAAATTATTTTGTGTGTGGAATATTGAATAGTTTTACCTCTTCAGGCCTGTAGCAATTATTCAAGCATAACAATCTTTGAGTTTGGGCCCATATGCAAGCTGTGACAAGGGGTAGTTAGTGCTTTATTTCAAAGGGTCAAAAGCCAGAAAGGCTGATAATAGGGTTTCAACTAATGATTCTCTTCAGCACTGATTTTTGATTTTGATTTTATTAATTGGTTAATTGTTTAGTGTATGAAAAGGTAAGAAACTAACAGAAAAATGTCCATCACTAGTTCTGAGAGGCCAAGATGACACCTTCAGTTGTATTGTTTTGTCGGACCAACATGGAGCAACACGAAAAGATATTCCGTTTAAAGTGATAGAAAACAGAAAAGCACGAAATTCTAACATTCAAGACGCTGAAACCACAAAATGTGTTCTGGTTGTGCGAGTATGTGTTTCTGCTGGGTTGAGATGAATTCTCATCTCTAGTTGGGAACCACTGATTTAGAAAGAGCCCATTACAAGTGGAAGCAATGGGAAAAATGTACACCTGACCAACAGTATTAAACCCACAATGATGTTAAACACAAAAAAAGGAGCAAATCCTCACATTTGAAGAGCTTTAACCAGCAGAGATGGCTTGGATGTGTACTGGATAAATGACCCAGTGATTCAATTGATTAACTGTCTTGTTGGTAATCGTATCGTTCATGTTGTGCTTTCATAAGTGACAGGAAGAGATGAGGAAAGAGGATGGGAATCTCTGTTGTGTAACATCCTGACTGCTCTGTCAGCAGTGGACAACAGGCACTGGGTGTGTGTGTGTGTGTGTGTGTGTGTGTATGGGTATGGACTGTCTACCTTATGCTGAAACTCAGTCTCGGTCGTTGCTGCTGACCTGGAAAACACACACACACACACACACACACAGAAAGACAGACGGACTCAGACTCTCGTAGCCAGGGGGACATGTGTAGTCGCTGACCTGGACATGATCACAATTCTATTGAACAGGAGTTTCCATTCTGATGAATGTGTATGTAATGAGAGCGAGAAACAAGGACACGTTTCTTTCTCTTTGCACTATTTATAATGAATAGGGTTGTAAGTCGATCTTTGCCTGGCATCAATATGCGCAGACACTGGGGATCAAGAGCTTGTCCTCTTATTTTGGTAGAAGCTGACACATTTTCTGTGTTTTGACAGAAAACTTTTCTTCCCCTCCAGTTTGTCTTTAGTTACAGTGAACAAGCATCATGTTGATGAATAATTCATCTGGGATTAATGCCAGTGCTTTTGATTTCTCTTATTTTTACACTTCATTTGACATGTTGTTGTTACACATGTCTGTCAGCCATTAATCTTTATCTCCGTCTCGCTCTCTCAGGGACTTTTTGCCCAGAGGATCTGGCATCGTTACCCGTCGTCCTCTGATCCTCCAGCTGGTCAACAGTAAAGCAGGCAAGTTGTATGCATCATTCAAACATTTGGCAACGGGTTTGCGCTCTTAAATTAAAGCTTTTCAAGAAATAGAGTCAGGTGTTTGAAGCCCAAATGAACAGTCGTATCTAATAGAAAATGAATACAAATTAGTAAAAAAGAAAAGATTTGAGCTATGAGCAAAAGCTAACAAAATGTGAAAAAATAAACGTGAATGTTTTGGTCATAGGACTACATGTGCATGAGCAAACAGCTGACAGGTGTAGAAAAATGCTTTAACAGCTTATTTGAACATGTTTTATGCAACAACTTCACTACCACGACGTTCCTGCACTGTCCCTCTTTGTGCCATCTTCCACTTTCTGTCTCCTGTCATATCCTCATTTGTTTCTATATTCATCTCCCATCGACCCATCGCCCTCTCTTCTGTCTACATTTCTCACTGTAGAGTATGCAGAGTTCCTGCACTGTAAGGGACGTAAGTTTGTGGACTTTGATGAGGTCCGTCAGGAGATTGAAGCGGAGACTGACCGGCTCACAGGATCCAACAAGGGCATCTCCCCCATCCCCATCAACCTCCGCGTCTACTCCCCTAATGGTAACACACACACGTACTAACTCAGGCTTCTAGTTGCACGTTTCCAACCTCGGTCACTGTCTGGCTGATTTCCTTCCTTCCCGCTTCCCTCTCAGTCCTGAACCTGACCCTGATCGACCTGCCGGGGATGACCAAAGTGGCCGTGGGAGACCAGCCTCATGACATCGAGCACCAGATCAGGGACATGCTGATGCAGTTCATCACCAAGGAGAGCTGTCTGGTCCTGGCCGTCACCCCGGCCAACACTGACCTGGCCAACTCTGATGCCCTCAAGATTTCAAAGGAGGTGGACCCTCAGGGTAAGGGGACTTCATGGGACCGCGAGGAAAGCATGTGTTTGTGTGCAGGATCATGTTAAGCTCCTATGTCTTTTGCAAAGTTTTCTCTGGATAGTTCTCTAAATGTAACCATTTTTGCTCTAATTTGGGACAAGACTAATTATTCTTTGCTGTGTCTCGCAGGCATTATCACTCTTTTTTTTATTTATTAATCTTTGCCTCAGTGCTCGAGCTGGCGGATAATTAACAGTTACATTAATAAAAGACTTCCTCGTAGCATAGATGTGTTGAATAAGATTAGTAGAGGTATAATTACATTTAATCATCTTCACCTTTGGCCCTCTTTTGTTATTCAATGCGGAAGATGTTATTAACCATTTAATAACTACATGCAGCAGTTTTACCAAATTATCCCATTACATATTACGAACAGAAAGTTTATCAAGTCTGCCTTACGGGTAAGTTTGCATGTATTCATGATCTGGTGTAAGTATATTCTTACTCAGTTGCTGGCTAAAAAGCGCTCTTGTTTTAGTGCTGGTTGCTCCGTCACAGGAATGAATTGCAATAACTTTGATAATCCCATAACCTTTTATCAGTGCTGTCTCCCATTCACATTTGATTCTAGTTTGGTTTATGACCAATTACCTGCAAACCAATGACATTCCCAACCAGACTCAGCTGTACGTTGTGTTTAGTGCAAATTAGCAACTGTTAGTTGCTAAATTGCTAAGTTAGTTAAAATGATGACGTAAAGTAAGATGGCTAACAAGATGGTAAATAAGATTGTACATATTGTTCCTGCGTAGCATCTGCATGTTAGCATTGCTGTTGTGAGCATGTTAGCATGCAGATGTTAGCATTCAGCTTAAAGCAAAGCCAAGCAGTAAAGTAGTAGTAGTAGTATAGCCTCTGCCAGAGCAGCTAGCTGGGCTGTAGACGTAGACTTGTAGTCTTGTTTATATCTTTTAAGCAGTGTGTGCTAAGTTTGTAGCAGATGCAACACATTTTTGAGGCTACAAAATGACTGCTAATACACTGTGGGCTATAAGAATGTAACTGGATACATCATGTAATTACATTATCTCTATAAATCCTAAAAATCCTGTCCCTTATGTGAATATTGGAAAACAATTGTGACAACTTTGTCTTCAGGGCTGCGGACCATTGGTGTGATCACAAAGCTGGACCTGATGGATGAGGGGACAGATGCACGAGACATCCTGGAAAACAAACTGCTGCCACTCCGCAGAGGTAAGACCACACACACACACAAATGCAGCACAGTAAGAAGGCATTAGAACTGTTGTGTTGGTTTTGTACTCCTGCACATTGGATTGGAAATCCTAAAAACATTAATATTGTAGGAATTGTAGCCATTTATATACCTAGTTGTTACATTTTAAAAAGTAATGGGACATGTTAACATTTGGTTGCAAATCCTATGCAGTCTGTAGTCTTAGCACAATCTTTTGGGGGATTTTGGGAAAGGGGTTGAAAACATTCTACTGTTTGGCCAGAAAACAAATCTGTGAGTGCCTTGTCTGCATTATTCTTTAGGGTACATCGGTGTGGTGAACCGCAGCCAAAAGGACATCGATGGGAAGAAGGACATCCGTGCTGCTTTGGCTGCAGAGAGGAAGTTCTTCCTGTCCCACCCTGCGTACAGACACATTGCAGAACGCATGGGCACATCACACCTGCAGAAGATGCTGAATCAAGTGAGGCACACGCCTGATCATTTGAACATACACACACACACACACAC
Organism: Nannoperca obscura; assembly: GCA_036024295.1. Classification (NCBI taxonomy): domain Eukaryota; kingdom Metazoa; phylum Chordata; class Actinopteri; order Centrarchiformes; family Percichthyidae; genus Nannoperca; species Nannoperca obscura. Next base: position 30,341 of record JAVQJL010011671.1, read on the forward strand.
ACGCACACACTTACTCTGTAAGTCTATTACATCTTATTTATGTAAAGTTTATGCTTAATTTTTTTACTTATTTCCAGACATATAAATATTTCCATTTCTGCCTCAACATTCTGTCTGTTAGACATGGGTAATTTTGTGATTAATTTAAGGATGTTTTAACTTAAAATCCAACATCGGAATAGTTTTTTTTTTTGAAAAATAAAGTTTTACCTTTTTATTTTTCTCCAGCAACTTACCAACCACATCCGTGACACGTTGCCAGGGTTACGCAGTAAGCTGCAGAGCCAGCTGTTATCGCTGGAGAAGGAGGTGGATGAGTACAAGAACTTCCGCCCTGACGACCCCACACGCAAGACCAAGGCCTTACTTCAGTCAGTACTTACACACACACACACACATGCGCAGACACACGGATACACATAAGACGTTTTCGATATGCTATGTACAACCCGCAGGATGGTGCAGCAGTTTGGCGTGGACTTTGAGAAGTGCATCGAGGGGTCTGGGGATCAGGTGGACACCTCCAACTTGTCTGGTGGAGCGAAGATCAACCGCATTTTTCATGAACGCTTTCCCTTCGAGCTGGTGAAGGTAACCAGTGTTCTGTTGATTTCCATCACGATTATTATCATTATGTTTTTTAGATTTCACTACCAACATTTGAATCACATATTTTTATCATTTTATTTGGCACAGAACTGTTAACAGAAGCGTTGTTTTTCAAAGGGTAAACAAGAGGCTTGAGCTGTCCTATTGATAATTGATGTTTTGTATTTACCGTACTGATGTGGCAATACTGATGTCATACTGCAGCTATGTTGCCTAAGCCCTCATAAATCTAATACTAAGAAAGGGCTTTGGCCTCATGTCTGTCTGTGTGTCAGACAGACATGTTCATATAATGTGCATAGAACAAATAAAATCTACATTGTTTTGTTGTTGTTGTTTTTTTGTTTGTCTTAGATGGAGTTTGATGAGAAGGAGCTGAGAAAAGAGATCAGTTATGCCATCAAGAACATCCACGGAGTCAGGCAAGTTGAGACGACTTGGAAACGGCACAAAACCTGTAGCACACATTTGCCTTCACTGTCTTTATGTCTGCTGACCCGTGTGCCAACGTTTTCCCTGTCCAGCTTTATAAAAGCTTTATTCAGTCTTCTCTGTCTTCAAGTACCAGTGTCTGTCCTGTTTTTTATGTCTCCATTATGAGTGCTGGCTCGTCCGTCTTTCTTTGTTGTCTTTTATCTGTGCCATTTCTTTTATTTAGTCTTCCTGGCTGCTTGTTAGCCTTATGGGCGTCTTCCATAAGGCTAATTTCATTCCACTTCTTCCAGTTTTTCTTCCGCTGCTCCTCATTTGGTCTTTTTCAGTATCTGTTTGCTCATTTCTTCCTTCATCTGTGTGCTTGTCTCACACTCTTCCCGTGTGTCTATATTCCCCCCTCTTCTGCTCCGTGTCTCCATGTCTGTCTTGTCTGTCTGTCCTTCAGGACAGGCCTGTTCACCCCAGACCTGGCGTTTGAGGCCATAGTGAAAAAGCAGATCATTAAGCTGAAAGAGCCCTGTCTGAAATGCATCGACCTGGTCATCCAGGAGCTCATCAACACAGTCAGACAGTGCACTAATAAGGTATCACTGCATGGCCTTCCTCCCTGGCTGCCACACCTGTACACGCACAACACAGAGACCAGCAAACTAGAGCTGCCAGGGGCCGTTTTATAAAGCAGCCAGTTTTTTTTTTTTTTTGCTATGTGCTTTTGGACATAATTTCGGCATCTTGGATTGAAAAATAAAGTGGATGAATTCAAAGGAAGCGTTCAGTTTTTACAGTCCTGCTTTGAAGTTCACCTGCATGAACATCAGTGGATATATTTGAATGTCTTGGCTGTACTGCAGTGCACTGGAGTGGTGTCTCTGAGAGGCTTTGTGGTCGGAAACAGACATGCTGTTACATGTTCCTGTACAGGTTCACAACAAAACAAGCTGCAGGCTTGGTTTAAAGCTACAGCTCAAGTAAAACGTCCTAAGTCATGCTAGCGGCTCTGTGAGGCTGTACCTGGGCACAGTGGTTCTTTCGAGCTAAATGCTAATGTCAGCATGCTAACATCCTCACAATAACAATGCTAACATGCTGATGTTTATAAAAAAATAAAAAAAACATTTGCCATGTTCAGCATCTTAGTTTAGCGTGTTAGCATGCTAGCATTTGCAAATTAGCACTAAACACTCATGACACTGAGGCTGATGGGAATTTTATTAGTTTAGCATTCGGATACGTTTAAGTTTTGACAAGATGGTGATGCTAGAGGAAATTTATAAGGATCATCAAAGTTACTAGGATCTATTGCCTGGGAAACATGAATATCTGTACAAAATATCATGGCAATCCATCGAATAGTTGAAGAGATTTTTTGGTCTGGACCAAAATGGATCGACTGGCATTGCCATCCATAGCTGTAGGCTGACTCTTAATGAACACTTCTGAGAACCTGCAGCTTGTTTCTGTTCTGTATCTGAATTAGAACTAACTAAATACCTGTTTTTTTCTTTGTCATATTCCTCAATCTTCATCGTTTTCCTTCTTTAAAACTTTATTTTTTCCCAAACTGTTCTGTCCTACTTGGGTTTTCATTTTTCTACCCCTGTTCCCATATTCCTCATCATGATCCCATGCTACACCACCTCCTCCTTCACCTGACATTAAACCTCCAACTCCCATGATGCCCCACCACAGGACAGGCCTGTTCACCCCAGACTTGGCGTTTGAGGCCATAGTGAAAAAGCAGATCATTAAGCTGAAAGACCCATGTCTGAAATGTGTTGACCTGGTCGTCACCGAGCTTGTCACCCTGATCAGGAAGTGCACTGAAAAGGTAAACAGGAACAGTGGAGAGATTTAAAAGTGATAAATGCAGAGAAGCGTGAAGGGAAAAAACACAAATGCAAGCAAAGAGTGATAGAGAGCAGTCAAAGAAAGGAAATTACAAAAATCATAAATATTTAATAAACTAACTTGTCACTGTCTAGTGCTGTTGATCGTTCCCCTCACTGCTGCTTGAAGGCTTCACTCTGCACACGTCCCACCCACCTTACCATGTGGTTCCCTCTAAAAGAGCCCTTTCCCATTCTGATCCTGGACCCCTACCAGCCCACTTACCCCATCAGCACTGCGATTGGTGATTTATGTAACAACCCCTCACCCTCCCTCACTTATCAAATCAAATCCCCACTCTCACACTAAGAAATCTGGCTGCTCATAAATGGCTGTTGTTCACCCTGTCTTGTCAAGGGAGGTTTGTATGTAAAAATGATTCCCCTTAAGACTCCACCCGGCCCTACCTAATCCTCTTCTCTTCCTGGACTTTAACCTGATTTCCTAATTCCTCCCTGATTTGTTAAGACTCGTTATCAGCCTGAGACGATGTTATGCTAATTCAGAATTTTAATTAATGATGTCATTACACTTGTAACAGCGTATTGCTATCACAGCATCTATAGCTGACAAGAAATCTCAGGCTGATGTGGAAGTCATACGTGCTTTCCTCCTCACTTTATGTGTCAAATGTCTTGTGTTTATACTGTATATTTACTGTCAGTGATTGGGTGTAGCTGCTCCTGAGGATACGCAGTGTTTGGAGGGTTGTGTAAGCCTGCCCTACACAGGTGTGTGTCCTGTAATCACGGTGCCTGCAGCAGCGCGTGTGTGTTTTCTGTGTGTGCGTCTACAGCTGGGATCGTACCCTCGACTGAGAGAAGAGACGGAGAGAATCGTCACCACCTACGTCAGAGAAAGAGACAGCAAGACCAAAGACCAGGTGTGTGTGTGTGTGTGTGTGTGTGTGTGTGTGTGTGTGTGTGTGTGTGTGTGTG
>JAVQJL010011672.1:0-12895 GCA_036024295.1 Nannoperca obscura
TCTTGACTCTATTTTCTATTCATTTCACAACGTATGGTGGTGAATAAGTGTGACTTTTCATGGAAAACACAAAATTGTTTGGGTGACCCCAAACTTTTGAACGGTAGTGTATATTTTGCCAAACAAAAAGTGTTGACTGCACATTCTCCCGACTGGAGTCATACATACGGAACAGTATTTCCATGCATACAGATCGTGGTCTTTCCTCAGGGAACAGAATGAGTTCAGGGTAGTGCTGTAGATATAGGAAATCAATACGAGTAAGACATTGCCTCATGCTGATGCTTTAGAAAGGTCCACATTTACATATTGTGCAAAACTGCATGGTTCACGATGGGCACGTTACATCTCATGAGGTCTTATTGTGTTTTTCATATCTAAGCAATAATCTTTTGTGTTGCTATTACTTAGATATATGGTAAGTAATTCATATTTTAAAAATGACGTTTCTTTTGTAAAAAGTTAATTAAATTATGTAAAACATTCAGTTTTCAGTTATAACATACTAGATTAATTTAACACTAGTATTCCCTGCATCTCTGTATTGCTCTTCATTTGTACAATGCTGTGATGCAGCCTTTCCTGCAGATCATTCAAGAAACTTCAGATGTAAAGTGTGGCTTGGCCTCTGTTTGAGAGGCCAGGGCAAATATGCTGTTACCCAGGATATTGACATAAAGTCCCTTCAACAGTTGCCATCAACAATCACATGGATTGCAGGTAGCAAGCTTATTTTTTACTTATTATTCAAAAGAAGTACGCTATTGGACACAGATATGAAACAGTCCCACATCTGCCTGCCAAATCCAACACTCAGCATGACACTAAAAGCAACAAAGCGGCCTTATTTTATTTACACACTGTCATGCGGTGTTGCAATATATTTGTGATGTTAAGAAGCACATAACTCTGGATTTCCCCATCACAGTAATCCAAGGCTAATATAATACTGAGGAAACTGCTGTTGAGTGAAGCACAAAATGCTTTTTATTTGCCAGGAGCAAAATCTTCAGAACAAATTCAGCATTTGAAATTTAAGATCTCCTTAAGTACCAAGAAAACATAGGAGCAAATATATGCATTCAATTAAATTTCAATTTCTGTTCCATTTCCATTGATCAATTGTGCTTATTTCAATTATTCTATGTGGGTTTAGGCTAGATTGTTATATCTGGATTTAGTTTCAAAAATCTTATATATACTGTTTATGGCTGAGAGACAGAGAGTAAACCTTATTCACAAGCTGAGACAGTACACTTACATACCGTCTGTGTACCAACAGCTGAAGGAATGAAAGACGCTGTGGACTGTTTTGAGAAAAAGGTAATACTTCCTTATAATCCATCATCTTTACACTCTAAACTCAGAAAGATTTTAGTAGCATGTTCATTAAATGTAGGTCCATGAAAATAACCAGCAAAAGAAAATGCTAATTTCTTTCCACTACTGTTATGTGATAATTAGGAGATGCCATTAAACCACTTCAGAAAAAGATGCAACAAGATCATATAATTAAAGGAGCAAACAATATTTAAAGAGCAGCACCCAACAATCGTATGGTTCATACAACAGGGGCACAAAGGTATAGAGGAATTGATGGACAATATGGAAAGTAAAGTTGCAGGAGAAGTAATCCCAGCAAAAGATCATCATTGAACATTTGCGTCATCAAAGTTAGTTACGGTTGAAAGCTGCAGAGTAACCAAGTAAGTGGACCTTAAGTTTGATGTTTTGTGACCATTTCATCTGCTTTTTTAAGAAATAGCTCTTAATACTTTACCACCTTAGCTGACACTGACATCACATAGGAACCAGTCAGAGACATGAACCAGAGCTGTAGTGAATTCAGAAATCTTCAGTGTTGCAAATGGAAATAAAACACGGTGCTGTATTGGCTTTTATTGACCCAGAATTTAAAAGGAAACTAATATTGACCCAGAATTTAGAAGGAAACTAATTTAAACTGAGTATTTTTGTAGCCTTTGCAGTGCTAAAACCGTTAGCAACCTAGCATTGAAGGAAAGGACTTTCTATACTTAAAATAGGTCAACTATACATATTGTTTAAATAGAACAAAGTGGTCGGCAGCAAATCTTAACCCATTTAATGTTTTAATGTTTTTTTGTCATACGTTTGGTTGTAGTGTAATGTTGGTTGGGTATCATTACTATATGTTGTAAAAATGTGTTTGTTATACTAAATAAAACTTGTCGATAAGAGTTGCACGGGGCGTTACGGTTAGCACTGTTTCCTCACATCAAGAGGATTCTGGGTTCACCGGCCAGCTCCACAGGAACTCTACACACACCTTTCTCCCAGAGCCTGCATGCCTACATGTCCGGCTTGTTTTCACAATACAAAGACATTCAAGTTAGGAATCTAAATTGCCTGTAAGTGTGGCTGTGAATGGGTTTGTTTCTGTGTCAGCCCTGTGATTTACTGGTGACCTGTACCTCGCTGCTGGTCCAATGTCATCTGGGATTGGCTCCAGCTCCCCATGACCCTCTAAGGATATAGATAATTGATAATGGATGGAAATTAATGTTGAAGATTGCCTCTAATACCTCAGTGCAAGCCAGTTTAATGAAATACATGTGACACAGCCAGAATTTTTGGCCCATCATTTCTTCAGTTATGTGAAATCAGGGAGATGACTCCAGATAAGGTCTTTCTGTCCATGTGTTAATCACATGCATTATCTCAGACTTTGCTGATCAGACTTTGCTGAAACATGTTAGAAGTGCTGCTTTGGTCATTAGTTTGCTCATGTGTCATTTACACTCAGTGAGACACCTCTGATTAACAGGAACAAGAAGACAGGAAGACTCATCTCATCAACACGGTCCAGGAGTTTCATATGGTGTTGTTACCAATCACCTGATAATAAGATTATGCAGCTCGGTATCCTTAGGGAATTAAGTCCATATTGGATGACTCCACACTTTGTGATTTATGTCCAGTGCCAAAGTTCAGCAAGTAGTGTGCTTTTTAAGTAGCGAGGTGGAAAGTACACGCCTGCAAATAATGTTTGCCTGTTTACTTTAGCCCTAACCACAATCTTTTCCAAACCAAGTATTTTATTTGTTTAACCATAATCCTAGTGTATTTTCCAACACCCTAATATATCCCTAACGTTAACCATATTGTAGAAAGAGGGGTTTTAAAAATAATAAATTGAATATAAGCAGGAGTTTTGCAGAACTGCTCAATATTGACGTTTCTGTACACAATGCAAGTCACATATTTTACAAAACTGTTGTTTGCTTTTATCACAGTTAACAGACCAACTTTCTGGTTCAACTTTGGCCAACTGTACATACCACAGTTTTCCTGTCCAATGGGGAACAATAACTAACATTTCAGGTGCACTCACTTTTGATTTTACATTAAACTAAAAAGGTTTGTATCTAAACTAATGGCTTGTTTCTTGCCCTGTTGGTCTAATTCTTGGAATTACCACAGACTTATCCTTTAAGTATACAGTCATATAAGTGCTTTTATTTATCCAAAGTCCCCAAATTGTAAGTAATGACCCAACAAGGCTATAAAGAATAAACCTTAAATAGTTTTGCAACAGTTATACTCAGTTCTCCAAGAGATCCAAGCTAAGAGCTGAACAAGTAATTTCATTAGTTATCTGAAGCCATTTCTTTGAGTTTCTGAGAAACCAATGACACTGAGTGCATTTCTGGTTAATAAGGTTACACATTGATTGACCTTTTAAGTATCTTCTTAGCATTGTGGCTAATATGCAACTTTGCTGGTGACACATTAATTTAAAATTCAAACACCTCACACAAAAGAAAATGCCTGAAAATAAGTTGCAGCACTTGTGCTGAGACCAGCATGGCAATCCTGGACTTAGCATTGTGCCACACACAACACCATGCACATGTATTCCTCAGAGAGCTGTTAAACTCTTTAAGTGGTCTCAATTTAACGTGCTGTCAAACACATTAATTACACACTGAACACAAAATGTTCCAGCCCCTCCATCCTCGGCATCTGGATAGTAATGTCAGGACGTGTACACGGCAACAGCTGAGGGGAGCTCGTGTCAGCGTGGGTTCGGGGGTTAACACAGAGGCACTGGCCTTGCATTAATCACCGAAAGGTCAGGCAGAGAAAGGCCACACAGAGCAAATTACTCCTGGCTGGACCTCAGGTGATCTGAATACCCATGAACCTGGGAACCACATCAATGGCAAAATGCAATCAATGTGATGAACAATGTGATGAATTCATTAAATTGTCCATGCACTGGTTTAATAAGCTGTATGTGTGTTTGGTTATGTCTTAGGTTTTTATGTCTTAAGAATCTCCTCACCAGATAAACGACAGCTTTGATAGTTTGATGAAAATTGATGAAACTGAACACAGGTCATCTTCAGCATTTTAACAATAATACGCAACAAACAAGCAGCAGCTTATAACACACTACAAAACAATGGGCCAAACTGAAAAAAGTACACGTCTAATAACAATTTCCCAAAAATGGTTTCTGTCAATTTTAAGTAGTTCATATGATGCTGATGTTTGTTCAAGTTCAAGTTTGGTTTGAATTAGTTATTTCATGCTATAAAAAGGGGTGTGTGCTCGCAATTGGTTCAGGCAGGTGTATAAGCGGGAACTCGATCACTACTGCGCAGACTGGCTCTGAATGAAGATTGATGGCAGTTCTCATATCTAGGTTATTTTGGCTTCATTTTTGTACAGTGGGAGGATGTGGAGTGCACACAATGTCAGCAGAGACAACCATGCCTCCTGTTTCACAGCAAATCATTTACAACAGCAAATACATTTTGTGGGAAATGTATTACTGCAGATATTATGTTAATCTTAATATAATGAGGAAATGGTTTTAATCAGTGTTTCTTTCAAGTCGCAAACAAAATGTTCACATCTGATGCAAAACATTTACTGTGACTTTATTTGTTGTTTTTTTGTTGTTATGACGAGGTAAATTAAGGCACTTATTTAAGGTTATGGAAAGACAGTGTTATTGGTAAATATTACAAAAGTGAGGAGATTGGGCTGTATCCTTCCGGTCTAGTTGCTACAATAGACGGCTGACCTCCACCCCAATGACACACATTAAGACAAGATTTATGCAGTACGAAAAAAAATATGTATTGTGACATAATGATTCCAAAATCACATAAAATCATAATCACCTGCAACACACTTAACCATATTTCTGGGCCCGTTCCAGATAAATGAAGACCAAAATAGTCAAATAAATAAAAAAAATAAAGAACTGGAAATAAGCGAGTGTACTCGACACCCGTTACCTACCACCCGTTTCCCCAATAGTCTTTGGTGATGACCCAGTTATGATCCTGGGGATAAATAGTCCTTTGGAGGTTAGCGGGACTCAGATGGAGGTGAGATGAAACAGCAGGCAGCCGATGACTCGGTTCCAGTGGGAATCCTCTGTACAAAAAAAACAGCCTACAAAAATGCATAGGCAATTACTTTCAAAGGTCCATCCATAGAGTCCATCAACTCACTGTCAAAATTCTGCTCTACTTTTCTTCATTAAATCATAGTTATTAGACTTGGAAATTCAATTCACTAGGCATAGCCTAGTTCTAGGCATATTAACAACAATTGTTAAACATTCACGCTGAACTCTAACATACCATGCGCTGTAAATACATCTTTCACACTATTACATACAAGCTAACATAAATTGAACCACATGAAAGGTTATGTTAGCTTCAACACCACATGCGGTGCCTAGCTAATCCGCGGCTGCATGGTCTTCTGCCACATGGCCTAATTAGCAATAGCAATGGCTCCAAAATCTCACAGTGGCATATCTATATGCTCCAATCTTACACCATCGTAATCAGTTTATCCCGACTGGTTTTTTTCTTGTATTTTTTTTTTTAGATATACAGAGTTTATACTTCATTTCTTAGTGTGTAGCATTCACCATGTAGCTAATATGATAAACCACAGTCATGAGCTACAGTCGCTCTCTCACCTGGATATTCAATGATCATATGTCTTAACTCTCTCCCTGAAGCTGCAACTTCAGCTCTTGTATTTAAAGATCAGCTCCAATTCACGTTTATTTCCCCATTCTGTTCTAACTTTGGGTAGAATTCTGAAATCTGTCTCAAACAGGGCTTTAACCGTGGAAACTGTACTGAGAGAAGTTTACCGCTCCTAGCGTCTCTCTCCCACGCAGCAGACCACCAGAGTCTCACTAAAAGGGACAGTAACACACCACCACTAACTTAGTCTAACTTAACCTGGTTACACTAGCAAAAAACCTGTAACCTCACAAAATAATATAATTAATGTATGATATGCTAACTCTTAGTCTTGAAATTAACGCTTTAGGTTAAGTATGCATAGGTAAGCATACCGAGCAAGCTAGTTAGCTGGACATGCTAACGTTTACAGCTCATGTTACAGCGGATAAACACATTGTTGAATCCATTCCTTACACCTTTGCTCTCGTGTTTTGGTTTTTGGAAAAGTTGTAAAATAAGAAGAAAACTAAAAACTGTTTTATAGGAAGTACCATTCTTACAACAGCCCCATGCACACAGCTTCAACATGCCTAGAGAAATCAATGTCAATGATACTTTCTTCTTTTCATCTAATCGTGACCACAATCTTTTCTTAACCTTGACCAAGCAGTTTACTTAATGTGTCATTTTTAGATTGCATTTCCAAATGACCTATTTTGTTGTTGGTCTAAATTGGTCAGCAATTTGTGTTAATCCATCCAAAGCATTCAGAAATTCTTCAATAGTTTATAAGACCAGCCAGTGGTACACAAGGTTAAAGTTTGTACTTCAATGTGCCTCTCATAGAAAACACAGAGCGGGCAAACAGCCTTACGAAGAGAGGATATGTGGAGAAAAATGTTCAGTTTATTGAAAAATACATGGTGGGTAAAGGTCATATCTACCATACATCCACCATGCCCTCAAGGATAGGTTTCTGTATAAAGTTGCTGTTCCCCCAGACATTTTGAAGCAGACCACATGTACTTATTAAGTTCCTAAATAAGAAACCTGAAACTATTTCTCCCTCTGAAAATTTACTTCACAAGTGTGGCTTTATTGAGCACCAAATCTGAGGTAGAGCAGCATATTGGCTATTAATAATACAACCAATAAAATGCAGCTCATCTTTACGATGACATCATTATTCCCATTTTCGTCCCCCCTTCTCTACTTCTATTGAAAATATGTTCACAAGTCGACTGCTCACATAAGAAATGTCTATTATTTAAAACATGAATTTTGAATGTTGAACAGGGGATGGCTATTTGGCAGGGATTTAAATGTCACAGCCTGTGAGAGAATGATGAAAAACTAGCCATGAGGCAAAAAAAGTCAGTCCACACCAATCAGCAGAGACAAATGAAAACATCTAATGTAACAAAAGAAAAGCTATAAACATCTTTAATTCATAGAATTTCTTTTATATGCAAAGCTCGTGTTCAGGGCAGGTTGCAATGACTTTGCTCACCACACTTTCTATCAAGACTAAGTACACATTTATCTTAACATGTGTATCACAAAACAAAGTCTCACCTGCATTCTTTCCACATCGTTTTCACACTGAACCGATACAAGAAAGAGGTGTCGCTAATCATTTTGGACAGATGATATTATCTCTCTAACTGCCTTGCTGTCTGTCTGTGTGTCTCTATCTGTGTTTGTGTCTGTACTGCTGTGTTTGAGTTTCAGTCCGTGTCTCTCTGAGGCTTGTTTTTTTTAAAAGCCTGGATTTAAAATGGCCCCTAACACCAAGGAAGAGATTAAACAGGAAGCTCAGATGTCAGATGAGACATCCCATTCAGGGAGATAAATGGATTTCTGCTACATAGAAGTTTTCCCTGTGTGTTAACACTGTGGAATCTATGATCGGCTCAAGGACAAGTTTTGGAACAAAGTGTGAGCTCACAAGGTGCTGGATCACATCAGAAAATCCCATTACATTACACTCATTTCACCCACTGTGACTGCTATTTTGGTTAAAATGTTAGTTTTACAGCATCCAATAACTTTTGCTTACAAGTAACTTGTAATTTACTGTGCCAAAGACGCAATTTTTTTGTCTCTTTGTATGTATTTGTACTTAATACTGCTTGTAATAAACGGTGTTTTTTCATGATCAAAAATCCAGGAAGAAAAAACACTGTTTATTACAAGCAGTATTAAGTACAAATACATACAAATAGACAAAAAAATAGCGTCTTTGGCAAAAATCTAACTTTGAATATAATACAATGCATACAGCAGCGTAATAAGAACCATGTGATCAAATGATTGAAATGCTGTGTAGATTATGACAAGCTTGTGATTTGACGTTTGTAGCACTGAACATGACTGCTACACATTTCATGTATTGTAAATGTTTAACTTGGAAAATGTGTTTTTTTCATTCATGATGAATTCACACAAATAAAATGGCAAACTCTCCTTTTAAAAGAAGATTTATTGCAACAATTGCTAGAAATATGTTTTTGGCAAACTATTTAAACCCTCTGTGGTCAACGTTCAACACATACAGTATAGCAGTGACCCTCCATGCTACCATCCAAGAGACATGTTGCCAGTCTGTAATGTATGCACTCTTGCTACTTTTAGCCAAACTGGATATCAGTGCCCTCTGAATATATTTTTCTATTTAATTTAAGAGTTTTAAACTCTTACAAAGCATCAACTTGGGGATGGTTGAATTATGCAATCATAAGTTGAAAAAAGTGAAAGCTGGGAGACAGAACCAGCGCTATTTAAAGCAGCCATCTTCTGCAGACTGCCATGTGAAGAGCATTTATAAACATAATCCCCAGCTCCCTTCATGCTATTTAGTGCTGCTGATGTGTATGAGAGACAGGGCACTGAGAATCTCATTACATCCGCTGTCACTTCCCTCAGGTGTAGTGAGTAACAATGCCTCACCCACTGACACTGCAGAATCCACTGCTGCCGATTAAAACTGGGCCGAGTAAGAAATTGATTCCTCAGCTCAAGTTTGCAGCCGATCTGGATTTAATTTAGTTACAGAGCAACGCATCCTACCTCACGGCGTCACTGATACATGAAGCGGTTCACTGGAACTTTCCTCTCCTTCAGCAATGAGGAGCGGAGGGGGATCTGTCAGCCAGAGAGACATCAAGGTGCGATAGTTAATAAATGTGAAGATGCACTGTTGTGGTAGATATATTAAGTTTCACAACTTCATTGGATGAAAATTATTGTTTCGCTGTGACCCAAATGATGAATGCGTTTTTCGTTATTAGGTGTCATTTTTATACTATTAATACAGAATACAAAGATGTGTTTTCCATTAGTTTGTGTGGGAAGGCAAATTTTCCATCCAAATTTAATTCCCTTGCAACAGTTGTCACATGTAATAAGATTGTTGTAAGTTGATGGTAACATCATTTAGATAAATTCATTTGCTGACACCAGTACACTGAGGTTTTACCTGTTGGATTCAAGAGCTGTAACATGGGTTTTAAATTGGCTCTATGCCAACCATTTCTCTTTTGCAGTACAAATCAAATGTCAACTCTGTGGACTGAAAGTAATATTTCCAAACTCATTTTTAAAGGGAAAACCACGTGAAAGGGTCTTAAATATGGACTGAGTAAAAATACATAAAAAGAACTAGAAGTATAAAATATAAGTTACGTGCCAGCATCCTCACAAGTTTATGATTGATTTAGTAGACATGAATGAGCAGCATTGTTGGTAGCTACTTAGCGCAAGTATTGATGCTATAATACGCATTATACTGAAAATGCTAAATCACACTGCTATTTCCTTTTAACATAACCATGTCTGGATGTGAATCTGCAGAAACAGCCCATCTGTGAGAGACTGAAGATAAAGGGTAAGGTTCATTGCAAGGTCGCCATGAAAAAAGAACTGAAATGAGATTTCAGGCTCTTTCAGAACACACAGTGCTTAAAAAACATGGAGATATTTATTCCAAACAGAACTCCACCAAGATAAATTCACAAAACGCTTCACAGTCAACTTAATAAAATGCCATGACAAATTAATACAGATTCTTAACATTTAAAAAAAGTAAAAGTATCTTCACACTATGCTTTGAATATGAATAAATATTTGAGTGAAATTTGTAAAAAAAAACAAAAAAAAAAACATTCCCAACCTGTTAGCCTGGCTTTGTTTGCCTCCTTGCCAGAGAGCAGCTTGGCTGGGAGAAGTGATGGCAGAGCTGACGGGCTCGGGTTAATCCTCAGTGCCACTGGGAGAGTGTGAAGTGGGCGTGAGCGTGAGCCAGCAAACCGCAGGCCTGCTGCATCCCATAACGAATGCCAGCCACTGGCCCCACAAGCAGCATTTCAACTCTCGGATCCAGCTCGTACACAGCCACCGACTTTAGGCGCTGATCCCACCTGTGCTGGCTGTGTGTGAGTAATAGAGGGAGAGACCGAAACAAAAAGTATGTGTGTGCTGTCCTTGGGGATTTCACTTTGCTACAAAGATGAAATAAATTCCTTTGCAAATTGGTAATGGCTGTTCAGTCAAATGTGTTTGCACAAGTTGACTGATGGGTCAAATAAAAATTCAAATGGTATGTTGTATATGTCTCATATTCTCAAGTTGCTAAGAAATCTGAATCAATGTGATAATGTAGGGAAAACCCAGTTATAAGCAGGAACAAAAAAAAGAAAAGCTTTGGCAAATGCCACAATTCAATCAACTTCACATTTTCAACGGCTCTTTGATGTTAATACTTAATGGGCCTGGCTTCTCATGTCATACAAGAACAAACCTATCTGAAATGAAAATGGGCCCCTTTATTTTTTATGTAATTTGCTTAAAAGTCTAAATCTGTATGCCAATACAAACACAGGGATCCGTCAAATCCCAAGTGCATATCTTCTATTCACATATCAATCTTGTCTCCAAATAATGCAAATGTGTTTTGAAGGAATCGTAATGCTACGACGATTACTTGTATTAACATAATCAGGAAATAATGTTAATTCAGCTATCTTATTAAGTTGCAAAAATATATTGAATATATAGATATTGAAGGTATCACTTAATATTCAGTGACAACGCATTTCATTTGCTTCCCACCAAAATATCTTGCATTATCTTGTTTATTTAATGTTTTTAATATCTGCAAACATGAATACATTTGTCTTTTTAAGTTGTGCATTTATTGGCGTTGGAGGAGTGTGTATCTTTCCCTCTCTGACAGTTCATTACATATCTAGAGTAGATACACTGTTGCAATTTAAAGTCAATTCAATACCATATAGTTCATATTTCTTTCTAGTTCTTTCTACTTTTGTCATTTTAAATGTGTGACTAAAATTCTATTTTTTATTTATGTCTCTATTTACCATTTACTGTAATTAAATAGCTATAGGTTCTATAACCAGGAGGAGTTAGGGACCGTTTGGAAGTAGCATTAGCAGCTAATGCTAGCTTTAGTTGCCTTGTGTGGACTGCTCCTCTTGACAACTTCACTGTCAGTGCACTCACTGTAAAGGGCTTGAAGCAGGTATGTATTTTACCAGCCTGAAGGACACACATGCTCATAGTGGCACAGCAGTCCAAATTGTATGCACAATTTTGGTCAGACTTGTGTTTGTATATCTGTGTAGCAAAAATTGACTCTTGTATTAATGTTTTAATACACATCAGTTCATCTCTAAACCCATAATGTAAGTAAAGTATAGTGAATAAATAAAATAAACCATTAGTATGAAAAAGTCACAAATGTGGTGAGAAAATAGGCTATCATTTTGCAATGTGTCCTCTTGCAGTCAGTCTATATAAAGTTTAATCCAACAGGAAACATAGAGATGCCTCCACCATCCTTCATCACAAGGTAAACAGCAGTGACGCTGCCGTTACACTCTAATACCAAACACATTCATCCACAGTGTCTTGGACGTGTCCGTCTACCTCTTTGTGTTTCCCACAGTTTGGTGTGCTACAAAAACAAATTCATTTAGAAATGATTGATCTATACAGTATTTCTGTTATAATAAAGTAAAAAAGTTATCTAAAGGTTTGCACATTCTTTTTCTCACCCTTCCTTTTTGGTCATTAACATGTAATAAACTATGGAATTGTAATGGATTTTATGATGCATTTATTATTTTAATGTAAGCGTCAGCTGAAGGGCTCCGGGGTCCCACATTTAAAAGTCACAGAACATGCAAAGTAATAATGATGCATTTATTTTCATACATGTAATATTTGTAATTATTTACCGTAGTCCGTCCTGTGCTGTATCTGGGAAAATATAGAGAATGAGAGGATGTGACTCACCTGTGTCTGTGGCTCAGTGTCATTATTTTCTGAATTCTGCAGCCATTGACAAAGTCACCGTGTCTTCTTGTCCTTGATATAAAAATACAGACCCTATCCACTTTCATAAAGTTGTCAATTTGACCATGCTTCCTATTTGCACCTGAACAGGAACACTCCGTCAAATATGTTAATGAGCATCTCCTGCCCAGTGTTTACATGGTTTCCACAAACAAACAGGTTTGTGTAGATCAGCAGCAGGGGATATCACAATGTGTTGCTTATGTTGTTTATATCGAAGTCCTTACTTTGATATAAAATGAATAGGTGGAAATGGTTTGTGCTATAATAATAACAATAAGCAGAACGACAGTAAAGACTTCAAAAGCAAGTTACTACTCACCCGCCCACACAAACATAGAGAGACAAACAAGCAAACAAAAACAAACAAACAGGAAGACAAGGAGAGGAGAGCAACCACAACAGTTTGTACTGTTTACACCTCGGTGACAAAGGTAAGGGTCTTTAAAACATCAGTGTGTGTGTGTGGTGTGGGTGTGGCAACCCCCCTCTCATGGCTCCTGGATCCCTGTTTATCCTGCACACCTGCCATCCAT
>JAVQJL010011679.1:0-14908 GCA_036024295.1 Nannoperca obscura
CACTGTTTGTCTGCTATATGATATATTTAACTGAAATTGCTGATCCGAACAACCAATGATTTATAAAGGAAAATCTTGAAAATTATCAGGGGTGCCCAAACTTTTGCATGCCACTGTATATGTATTCCATGTTCTTGATGGAAGCTGCAGCAGCAGCAGGTATTTCAGTCTTTGTTAGATAGGAAACAGAAGAGAGCAGATAGGAAATAAAGGTGAAAATATGGTGGACAACATTGCAATTACGTTGTTAAACAATGATTGCATGTTAAACTGCTACGCCTCAAGGACACCCGCAACCAGCGATCCTTAATGATGCGCCTTCATGAAAGCAAAAACTGTGAGGGATGTGTGTGTGTGTGTGTGTGAAGATTCACCATTATTTAATGTGTTTTATTGTTTATAATCCAGAATGTACTGCCAAAATGCATCATCCATTCATGTTTGGTCAAAATCCAAACTGTTGCATAAGATATTTATTGTGATCATCACAAACAGTGCTCCTTTACCCCAAAGTGGACGACAACCAGAGATGTAAGTGGGATAAAATAAGTTTATAGCTCAGGCACTCTTGACAATCCAACTTATTTGTAAATCTATCACAGTGTAAACCTATAGTGTCAGTACAGCATCTTAATATAATCAGTTTACTGGTTCAGACAAACCCCTCTCCTCTCCCTGTGGAATTGATTGATATCCAAAGTTAAACAGCAGGGTAAGGTGCACAGCCAATAATCGCAGCATGCACAACCTTTCTCACCTTTCTGCCGTAAAGAACTCTGTAAAAAAACTGCCAGTCTCCATGACCTTCGGCCGGAGACAGTTCACGGGGCTGACTCGCTCACCTAGTGGGAATGGCTATTTTATCTCCACAGGGCAACCTTGAGAAATGAATACCAAAACTGAAAGACTGAGGATGAGAAGGGATCTGGTGGAAGAGACAGAGCGAGAGACAGAAGCGGACAACGGAGAGAGTGAAATGGAGAGTGAGAGAGCATAGGAAAGAAAATGACTTGGCAGTCACCCAGGTGGATCATTACCTTCTGCTCCACAAATGTGATGTAGTGGAGAAGGTGAAACTGATAGTTTGGAAATGAGAGGAGAGTGCTGGACTGATACTTAATCATTACCACCACTGCACCATGGCAGATAGAGGCTCCGGGCTTCAAGGTGTTCTCCCCTGATGTTCACTGGCACAGATCGACAAGCTTGTTCTCCGCCTCCAAAGGGAGGAGTGTGGCATGAAGCGATTAAAAACACACTACCCACTTTGTAACTGTCCGCTAAGCGCTTAGGCCCGGCAAGAAAATGTTTGCTCTGTTTTTCAGCATTGGTTTGATTTATTGGCGCTGCAGTGTAAACACCACATGTGGACATTTAACTCATCTTTTCACATTCGTGTCAATTTTCTGTTCTGCTAAATTCTAGAGACTTATTAGTTGCATTTTTATGTTATGTACCGTCAATGCACAATAGTCTGACGGTGCCTGTAACACACACTGGATGTGGCATAAGTATTATTTAAGTATTAAAGTTTTTTTCAACATTAGGGTGTATTTTTTGTATGTGTGATGTTGTGTACTGTATATTTGTTTATATATTAATAAATAATTATAATATATAATATATATAATAATAATAATAATGACAAAACAATACATTTTTGAGATATAATTCAATAGAATAAATTCTGAAATGAGAATGAGATGATGAGAAAGGTGGATGTAGATCTTTAATGACCTTGATCAGTAAACATTTCTTCCAGTCAAAACTGAGCTACGTTTGGAATCCAGGACGTTTTACTTACAAGGCCACTTCACTTTTTCTGTAATTCTTCAGCCAGAAGAAAACTCCAATAAGATGTTTTTGAATTCAACATTCTTGGATTACTTTCCCAAGAATATGTCAATGATAAAATTAGTGTAGCCACCAGCATTGGCCCCAGTGTGGAGAAACAGATACCACCATAATGGGTTTCTCAAAGAGGGTCTTACTCTTAGCCTCAGCGTAAGGTAGGCTCAATGTGAATAATAGTCAAATAGCAGCATTCTCACTCACTCAGCCTGCTGGGCACTTTGAAACTGGAGCTCAGGTCAATGAAAGGATCACACTTATTAACAACAAATTTCGACTTCTGAGAAATGGTTCATGTAACTCTTTAATTCTAATGTATATTGTTGTGCCTGAAATGTATATACAACTTGTGACATTCAAATGTCATCTCTAGTTTTTTCCCTTCCGGGAAATAAAAACATAAATAAATATGATAGAAACCTTCTATAAACTCCATTTTGCATTTTTATGTCCATGTGCAACTCACTGAGAAGCATTTAGCTTGTGTGTGTGCCATCCATCATGTCTGACAGGTGCAGTGGGTTTGCACGTTTAAATGCTGGAGGAAAATCGCTGAAGTAATGACAAGTTGCAGCATTTAAAAAATGCACGTCATTCATGCCATATACTGATTTGTCATATTCAGAGCAGAATATTATGTTCATAGTGTGATCCATGATAATAATGTGTGCATACAATTTGCAGGTTAATACTCCTAAATCATGACATTCTGAAGTCTCACCACATATATTGATAAAATTAGTTGCAAAATATGGAGACAAGAAAACACCTGAGACATAAAGACACTTAGCTTGTTTAAATCAGAAAGAATGGTGTAAAACCTCTTGTTCTATTTGATTTTTACAAGATCAGACTGATCAGCACACACACATTGTCAGATATGGTACAGAGTTAATTTCTCCTAATTTCTGGGAATATCAATTCACTCATTTTACAGTGAAAAACAGAGTACAGAACAGTGCTCACAAAAGTGAGCTGATGATGATCAGTGCTGTATTGCATGTGCAGACTTGAAGGTCTAGCAGCTGTGGTCACACTGTGCAAACACAGAACACGCTCCATCACAGCGCTCAGTTCAACATCAAACATCAAAGCTGTGTTGAGTGCAAGTGGTGGTGCTGTATGCTACACCTTGCAGATGAGTGCATGCACCACCAAGAGAACACAGAGCATCTAGATAGACAATTTCCTAAGTCCTTGGCCTTTGATTCTCAGAGAGGATGGTGTCTATCCATTTCTGTGCAAATTCCTTTCATCTAACCTAATCGATGGTATTCCTCTAATGACGACAAGAATGATGAAGTGCATCAAGGCTGTATTAATGGATACATGGGCGCCCTCACAAACATTGATCAATATACTACAGACACTTAAAAAAATGACTGGCTACCTGGGGTGCTGTCATTTCTTCTATTTCACTTGCCTTTAGTTATGTGTTTAAGTGATTCTTGCCACAGAAGTCAGAGGCAGCTCCTTGAGTTTGACTGGGAACTGGAGTCAAACAGCAAAAAACAACAATATCGCTCGTTTAAAAGTCAAGTTCTGTATACAATACACAGCAGCACAGAGAAGTGGCAGGATTCAAAAAACAAAAACACAGCAATGACACAGGTTGTTATAATCTGCGAGTACTTTACTGTTGCTTGCAAAAATGCAAGAGAGGAAAAGGCACTTTGCGCTTTGGATACACTCACCCAGTTTTTTTTTTTTTAATGCACTCAGTGCAATTTAAATGTTATATTACAAAACATATAAATGATGGACAAAAAAGTAGATAATCTTTTGTAGCCTATTTCTTTTTCATAAAACTTTCAAAGTTTCTGTAAGGCAACTTGATATAGCACTTTTTAAACACAGATGCGATTCAAAGTGCTTTGTATACGGCAAAGAACAACATTTGAAAACGTTGAAAAATGTAAAAAGAAAATCCATTAAAATAGAATAAAATCAGATATGAAAAAAGACATGGGATATTTATTATTCTGTTTTGATGCTCTGCTATTTTGTATTTTTACACTCTCCGTGCCACTTGGTGCTATGATCACCTCCACTGGACAACAGATTATGGATATTTGTGATAAGATAGTATGAAAATATCCTTTAATGAAAATATAAAACGCTTCTGCACTGCAGAAACTTTTTCTCATCATGACTAAATCAAAGTTTTCCTTCGTCTTTGTTGTACTTCTGTGACCTTTTTGTCTGAGTGAACACACTTGTTCAAAACTAGATTGTTTTGAAAATGTAGTTTGGAAGGATGATGCCATAATAAAGCAACACCAAAGAATGTGAACAGAGTCACCTTAGTTTCAAATGTATAAAAATCCACTCAATGCACTAAACTGGCACTCTTTTAAATGAAAGAAGCAGTTGTTTGGTAAAAAGCTGGAGTATGCTTAGGGTTTCTGCTCAACAGTAGCAAGACACTAAACATTAGACAAGATATCCAAAGACGTAGGTATCACTGTCTTGATCAGCAGCAAAGATCTGTGTTTATGGGAAGTGAATGTTTCCTGACGACTAGAAGAATGGCTTAGGGCAGCTGTTCACAACCCTTTTGGATTCAAGCAATTAATATTGCAGGCATCTGCTTTGAGTAGGAATCTGTTTTGTTGTTAGATTGACTGATTCAATAGCCCGATCAAGAAAAACAAGACTGAATAAACACCTGCAGCCAGTCTGCTCGGAAAGAAAAGCCACGTCTCTCTGAGACTGACAGCTGACAGAGTCAAGCCCAGAATACTTCCTTACATCATTGTCAGTTGGTTATAAAAAAAAAGACAAGAAAACAATCCCCAGGTAATAGTTTCTTTACCTGTTATTCATGTAAACTTCTGGACTGACAAAATCCAATCTGAAACAGACATTGAAAGACATAAAGTGGCTTTGTGTCTGATAAACATGTAGGAAGGGAGGACACACTATATTGGGTTCATGTTCAGAGTCTGCCCTCAGCGTAGCATCAGTGTTTATATTAAAAGAAAACACAGTGCTTTTGTAACTATGAATACCGTACTCTGCAGCAGTTTAATGCTGGCTTGCACTGTTGTGCCATTTTACAGTTGAGTCATAGAATAGTGTGTCATTTTTAAAGCAGTATTGCTTTTCAGACTTCTTAAGCTGCATGACATGGAAATAAAACATTCAATCATTCCTTTACTCATTGTAAGCCTATGAATGCAAATCATTGTACACTCAGCTATCCTTGCCTCAATTTCGTATTTCACCCATTAATAATTAAATGAGAATTTGTGCAGCAAATGTGACTTTGAGATCTAATAAAACTGAGTTTTAACTTGGGTATAGTGTTTTTCTCTTCTACTGAAATGAAGTAAAATTGGCTCATTTAATCTCCACGGTCACACATGCATGAAGACATCTGATGAGGTGCATGAAGGTAGTGAGAGATAAGATTGACAGATAAGATGGATGGATATGAGGCCCCCTAATGAAACAGATGTACTTTAATTGGTTCGGTGATATTTGTCAGGTACTTAGAGAGTCTGGCAGTTTAAGAAAAATTCGATTTTGAAACCAATTTGCTTTTTCAGACTCCATCTTGTTCAGAGTGAAGTGGTGCAGCACGTCAAAGTGAAAGCAATACGTGGCGGTGCTCCCGTCTGCCGTGCAGTTTTAATCAAGACAGATTATTACACCTGGGAAAAGTTCATCACGGCACAATACTGTGAAATAGAGGAGAATATTATATCAGTCCTCAAAGTTGTAGCAGCTTATTACAGGTTTTTGAAAGGAGTAGAATCAAATGCAAGTACATTATTAAGGCATTTAATTATTTTCATCATAATAATTACCTAAATACAGAAGTCTCTAGTAATCTTAATTATAGATACCATGGTAAAGTAGCAGTGTAAGTATAATTAAATTACTTACAAGTTATTTTTATCTTCAAATAATTACACACTATGTTGCACACCATACTATGTTATGTTTTAGAAAAAGGTAACGATTTGTGATTGTCTGCTGTATCTTTTGTAATGTATCTGTTCGCAGTGTGTGAGGAGACGTTTGGCCACAGCTGCAAAATACAAAACTCTCTTCATTCTATTCAAATAGTTTTGGACTCTGATGTTTATTTCTGCAGATTTGTTTACATGCCGGATATTATTTAACATTCAACCATTTCATAAGCATGTTAATACCTGGTGCATCATCCATGCTACACCTTTATAAGGGCCCATATGGTGCTAATTCACGAGGTTTAGTAAAAAGAGTTTCCAAATAGGCTAATAGAATTCCAATTAGTTTAATATTTGCTCATTCACACTGCAGAATAGCAGCAAATACAAATGTTTCCAATAATGCCTTCTTCAGTGTGCAGGTCCAAATGAAAATGATTTGTTAAATTACATTTTTAAAAGCAAACAAACCATCTAAAATTGAACTAACTACAATTCATTTTGAACAGTTCTGATTAAATAATGAATATCTGGACCTCTCTCTAGGTAAATTATTAACATGCCAATTACTTAGTGATGATATACCTTTAACAATACTAGCAGAAACGCTGTAATAAACAATGAATCCTTAATGATTACTCTAACCACGCAATACTAAATATAACATAACAATAGCAAATAGTGCTCATCAAATTTCAAGTGTTTTTCACACATAAAAGGGCATTTATTACACGTCCTTACCTGCAGTACCTGTCTGGAGTATCAGAAATGTGTTATATTTGCATAAATCATCTTTCAAGCTCCTGACTGCAGAGTCTGGAGACAGACCATTTTATAAAAGACTGTACAATTCAAATCATCTTTTGGACATTTATAGCCCAATTTTATGGTACAACTTAAGCTGTAAATATGAAAAGCTGTGTGAGGATTCAAAAAATGACATCGGGCGGTCAAAGGAGGCATGGATATAAATAATCGTGTTGACATTTCTGCAGCCTAATATCACATGCACAGGGTGGGGGTAGAACCTGAGTGTGTATGCTTGGAGCTCTGTCAAGCATGCGGTTTGTCTCCTGAGGGCGGCACCTAAAAGTGTGACACAAAGGCAGCATTGTAAATTAATAATTGGCTTGTTCTGAACATTTACAGTAGAGTCTGCAGGGCAGAGCAGAATACAGGGACAGTTTGGGCACGAAATGTGAGGGGCACCTCAGGTTTGGAGGTTACACTATGTGGTGAATATGGGGAGATGAAAGATTTATCAGTTACTGTTTCTTAGAATACTATAGTTGTTGGAGCCTAACAAAATAGAGTGCATGATGGGCTCTCTGTGTGCACAAGGTCCAGTGCTCTTCTGATACAGTGTACAAGCAGAAAGATCCCAAAGTTTGGTTTGTATCAGCAGTGTGGTGTCGTGGGTGTGTGTGCAGTTTTCTGACACACCTTTCACTGTTCAGTTTGCATAAAACCAAACTTGTCTGTCACCTACCTGTTTTTGTTTTTGTGTCCCTTCTGTGAGAATGCAGTGTGTGTTAGATTCACTTTGTCTCCTCTGGGAATTGATCCCTCGTTTCCGTTCTTGCTCGGTGTTCCTCTGCAGTGTGCTTCAACATTCCCTTCTGCTGATGAACATGAACACCCAGGGAAAGAAAAGTACAGCAGAAAAAAGGATTTGCAGAAAATTCACCTTAATGAATCTGAGAGGGAAAAAAACTCCCCAGCTGCATACAGAAATTCAAACCGTTTTGAGTGTGACACATTTTCACAAAAATGTCAAAATGAAGTAAAATTTAAATTGGAAGTGTGAAGACTAAAATAGTTGAGATAAAACAGACTACTGATCCTTCTGAACATTGTGATCCATGTGATTCAACTCCACAATTATTCCCTCCGTGAGAGCTGATGCAGCTCAGAAAGTCCACATAGTTCAGTTGATTCAGGACAAGATTCACGTGTAGTAGCCATTCTGTTTAAACTACATTCATTGTATTTGTGCAGGCTGTGTATATAGGTCATTCTTTCATAGATTTTGGGTGGTACATGGATGTCTGCACAGTGACCAATTGGATCTTTCACCCACACCAACTGAGTATAATTTAACCTTGAGACAGCACAAGAAACTTCGATGTTGTTGTCTGATTCTGGAGGCAGCGTTTCATCTATATCAGCACACAATCATTGTCACTCTCGTCGTGGATCAACAACAAGACATTACAGCAATTAACTATCTGCTGTTATTAACGTAAAATAATGCAACACAAGAAAGATGTCTGTTTTCAGCTTCACAATCGCAGAATACTAATGGTAGTTTTCTAGTTCGATAGAAATCAGAAATCAGCATATTGTTCAGGAAATACATAACTGAAATGTTTATTTCATACCTGACACTATTATAGTTATTTTATTTCTTGAGAGAAGGGAGGCAGTATAATTGGGGCTACTCTATGGCATTTTTTTCTCACTGCGGAGGAGTTCACAGTGCCCTCTACATATGGGCTTGAGGTCAATTCAACATTAAGTTCCTCTGCACTTGTTGACATACTGTGATTAAACCTAGTTATAATTGAGTGACTCATCAACATGTTTGTGCTGTCTTATCTCTAATTTTGCAGTAGTCGTCCTGCGTTGCCGTGTTTCTAATAGCTCTGTTGCATTTGCATTGTTCCACTGCTGTCTGAACAACATTAGGAGTCTTGGGACGAAGTGCCGATGGACAGCTTGCGATGGTTTCTCTCTGCATGCGGCCTGAATAATTGATGCCTTGATTGCCTGGGTATTCATGGACACAAAAAGGCTTTTCCTATTCTCTGTCTAACACACTGCTCGAATCTTAAATAGTCTTCCCCAGCGGCACAACGCACAGGGGAAGCAAGTTATGTGGCTCACAGACAGTACAGTACAGCCAGTGTCCTCCATCATCTGATTACCTCAAGCTGCTGTTATTAGATATAACAATGTGACAAATTCATTTTATTCATTGTGTGCTACTTTAGACAGTATTACTTCTCATCACCGCTCTGACCTGACCAAACCTGACTCAGCCCCAGTATATGTATGTTTTTTAGTTTTTTTTATCACCATAGCAGTTTTGGTAGTGCATCTCTTTTGCCAGTGAAGGATACTCTATATACACTTAACTGCCTCTTGGGAGGAAAAATATTGCTCTACTTGAGATGCATGTCATAAACTGTGCACCTTATCTGTGGTGACCTTGCAGAATCTCACGCTCCATGGAAGCATTAACTGGCTGTGTTTGCCTCTGCTGCTCTATAGTTATTTATTCATGTTTGCACTCTGCTGGTGTATAAATCCCATAATTAAAGGGGATTTGTGTACAAAGAACAGCAATGTGCTGGAGGCTCTTAATGGAGAGAATTAGTGGTGAAGAGTGCCATGCTGCATGAGGCCCCTTTACAGCTTGCAGAGACAGCAAATGCTTTATGTGACCAACAGCCCTGGCGTGATAAAATCTTGCCACTCATGTCATGGCGTGATAGACTGAATTGTCTCCGTGAGATACGGACATGTTAGAGGCCTCATTGACTGACCATTAAACAATTAAACCGTCAGTCCTCTGTCCTTAAAGGCCAATTACCTAGCCTGACATATAATGGCTTGCCTTTCAAGCTCCTCCAGGGTTCACATGATTCAGTGTGACAAAAAAACAAAAGGAAATAGATTCAGTGTGACACTATAAGCACTGCTGATGTAACAGATTTGTCACCTCTGTGACCTTATGTATTTAATTATGGCTTGGAAATAAAAGTATTTGATGTACAGTACACGTGTTTGGATGAGTTTTGCATTGTACTGATGGAGATTACAACCTCTCCAGGCATGATCTCTGAGCTCCCTCTCTCTCCCTGTGGGAGATCCTTTCACTGGTTTTCAATTGTTTTTCTTCTTTGTTGTTGTTTTGTTTTGTCTTTTGCTTATTCCTACTCCTACCTACCTAAAAATAGTGAGAAATAGTGTTTCTCCCCATTCCGAAACACTGACAGGAACCCCCGAATTTGACAGTTTGCTAAATCTATTTATTGTAGGTAGACATTTACAGTCTTGTGAATGATAGCTGTTGGTGAAAAGCACATTAAGTGAAAGATCTGCTATTGGTACAGCTCATACCACGTTTGGTCTATGTTGCAGTGTGGCCATGTGTTTTTCTTGTTCATGTATATCTGTAGACTCTGATTCTTTATACAAGGCTGTCTTTAAAATGAATGAACCTGTTCAACCTGTCGTATTTCACTTTTACTGTTGGAGTCTCAAGTCAAGTGTGTACAAAGCCAACTGTCAAGTAAGTCAATTGTCAAAGCGGTCAAAGTTAAGTGAAGTATCAAGTAATTTCAGTGATTTGAGACACCATGCAGGGATGTCAGACAGCCCTTGGGTATTGTTTGTCAGCCTTCTGGGAAATGCCAAAACTCGTTTGATGAGAGCAAGATGGAGCAGGCTGAAGAATGGTATGCATAATGAAAAGGTAGATTACAATATTTTACATAAAACTTGAGGCTCGAAGCTTCCTTCAAATAAAAAGGAAATCTCTGGTGTGTTTTCAGGCTTTAGAAAAAAACAGATTAAGGTTATAAATGTGTCTTTGAGTGATCTAACTTTATAGAATCTCCAGTGATAAGTATACAGAGATATGACCACACACAGGCAGGTGGTACCCATCTGGGAAGGGAAAGAGGGAGAAAAGTGTGTCTTCGCTCATCAAGCCCTGTTTTGGCCTGGGGGCAATGGTGCTGTGACTCTCTAGTCAGCCAGTCAAGAATAGAAAACCAGACACACAAACAGATAACTGGTATACAGTGAGAGGAAGAGAGAGAAGAGAAAGTGGGGGGCAGAATGAGAGGAGACGCTTCCTCCCAGGATGAGTCACGTCTCCTTCATACATTTTCTGCTGTGCAAAAGCATCCCCGAATGCTGCGGGGAACGGCAGAGCTGGTGAGATGGGAGTTTCCCCAAGCTTGCTGCATGGCTAAGGGCAGATGTAGAAAAACACACACAGACAGGCAGGCACACACGCACAAACCCAAGCTAATATTCCGTGTGACATATACACCCACAGATGCTCAGATTTTATACTCATAGTCGGCGCATGTAAACACAACACTCTAATATATTTTTTTCTTGTGTGCCGTTATGGCGCCCCTTCCCTTCCTGTGCCCATTAGTCCCCAGGAAGAGTCTCATAGCAGAAGGCCTGTCTTGGCTCTCTCAGCTGTGTTATTTTCAGCATCACGACCAAACTATACAGCAACTCATTTCTAAACTTAGAGCAGATGTCTCTGGCAACAGCAATTAGCTAGTTGGTGCTAAACAAAGTAACAATCCGCAGCCGAAGTTATTCAAAATGAACTGGCTTTCGCAAGATTTCTAGGTAGTTTTCAAAGCTCATTGAGAGTGTGTAAAACAAAACTTACTTCAAATTCCACAAATAATAAGACCCTCTAAACCACTAACTCTTTTCCACATGCCAGGCAGTGTTGATGGCTCCTTTTAATGTCCATTAGGTGAAGCCGCTGTACTTGCTTTTGAAGCTACATCCACACTAAAACGCATATCTTTGCTACATTTACACCTATTGTCAACACTACTCCGCGTTTAATAGCACCTAAAACGGAGACATTTGAAAACACTGCTGACCCCATTTCAGTTTGAAAACTACGGGGTTGTATTTTAGTGAGGACGTTCTAAAACGATGTTACATACACCCACATTCGCTTTCTGACTGGGTCTAATCAGCCTACATCTGCACCAGCCTTGACTACAAGTGTTTAATTCAACATTAATAACGAATTACAACACTTATTTTCAGTAGCACAAGCACAGAAATCTCTGCTCTTACTTTCCACCTTTGATGATCTTCATTTGTAGTATTTTCTGCAACTAAGCAACCAGCTGCAGAGTAGACGATCTGCTTCCTGTTTGCACCAGAACGTGCATGCCCAGAACACGTGTGCGTTTTCAAGCGTGTAGTATGGATGGAGATTGTTTCTGAAACTGTGATAAAATGCTTGTGTGTCCGGAGATCATTTATGTAGTAACGTTGCTTTTGCATAGGTACAGTGTATTGCACAGCTGTGGATTACTCTACATTACTATGCGTGTGCAACTGCTTAAGTGCCTGAGTGTGGAGCGTGTTTATTTGTCTGTCTGGGGGCAAAGTCGCCAGAATCTGCTGGGAGATGTGCACTGCAGATAGCTAAGATGCCTGACTGCATGTGAGAGGGAGCTCTTGTGTGGTTAGACTAATGAGGCTCTGTATGGAGGATTGCTGTTGAGTGACAGAAATGATTTACACCAGCAGGATGGACAGTCAACTGGGAGGAAACATTCGTCTCACCACTGAGCCGCTGTCACAGACACAGAGGCGAAGAGGATATATGCATTGCAGACGTGGTAGACACACATCCTAGTCTCACAATCAACAGTCCTAAGCTTTCTCCATCAGGGGTTGGTCGAGTGGTAAAAGGGGTTTTAGCATAACTGATGGTCTCTCCTGCATTATCAGTGGGCTTTAAACTACTCTAAGTCTTTATATCTGGCTGCATTTATATGTCAAAGACCTTTCAGCCTCAAAGGAAAATTCTAGCTGGGCCATGATTCTTGATTAAAACATTGTACTAACCAAGTTAACTGTTGAAATCTGAGAACACTGTGACATTGCTAAAAACTTGTCCAACACACTCAATATGGGTTTTGAAAAAAGTAAAGGAATAGGAAAAAAAGGAATAACCAACAGTTTTCACTTTACTTGAAAAAAATAAATGCTTTTATTTATTTTTTTGTCAACTTGGTGGCACTGCAACTTGCTGAAATCGCCATATAAAGCTAGAGTGTTAGCATTAGCAACAGTCTTTATACATCCAGCAGAAGGGATGTGTGTTTGTGGTTTGGTCCCCACAAACACCTGAAAACACCACAAAATATCTGGCTCTGTAGCAGCTACAGTAAATGTTCCACAATGTTCAAAGTCACTAACTTTGCAAAGTTGCATATTCAGAGTTGTCTGCTGTATTTGAGCTGCTAAAACACTCCATAGAGCTGAGGGGAACTGCAGTCTGGTGATAATTCTTTGTGAGTTTGTCTCTTCATTTCACATTACATATAGTAATTTATACATTAATATGAAATATTAATGACTCGTGCAACTTTAAATAAAGCCCCTTAGGTAATGTGATTGTCTGACTGCTTGTGTTATTTGCCCCGTCGGACTGCACTGCAGTAATGTTGCCATGTTTCCAAATCCCAGCAATTATTTTAGTCAGTATAATGTTAGCATAACAGATAGAAATGAGATCCAAAGGTACAAAAATAAGATCAAGATCATATTTCTTTATTTTGCCTCCGCTGTCCTCCATGTGTCTATTTCCCCATTTCACTTACTTTTTCTTCTTTGCTTCTGTGCCTCTACAGTATATCCACCCTCTCACCACTTCACCACTATATTCTCACTACACTTGCCACTCTTTCTCTCCCACCGCCTTTGTCTGTCTCTTCTCCTGTCCAGGACGGATGAGGTGAACTGGACTACTCTTCTTTCAGCCCAAGACGGCTTCTTATCCACCAAGGGCATAGTTGTGCGTGAATAATGTCTGAACTGAGGAGTAAATATCTTTCCATGACAAGTTGTTTGGATTGGTGCTCATGTGCAATCTGATGCTTTATGTATCTAGCCTTGCTGGAGAAGGGTTGCCCTGTCAGTGCCCCTGAAACACTGAGACGGAAAAGAGCCTTCCAGGGCAGGCCCAGAAATGCAATGCTGCCCAGAATGTCACTTTGACTCTGAGTTGTTCTGATGAAGTGCCTCACTGAGGTAATACATCTGATATGCTGCAGATTTAAAAAAAAAAAAAAAAAAAAAGTCAATTTAGGAATGTGGATCAATTTTGGGTTTAAATTACTGGCAGATTAAAGGCAGCAGATTGGTATCATGTTAATCCTACAAAATTACATGCGCCGAATAACCCATCGGCTAAGGTCAAACTTTACACCAAACCAACTTGAGATTAGCTTCAATTAATGTCACACAACTGACCTTGCGAAAGTTGTTCGAGAGCTCATCAGGATTATTAAAATCAGCCTCTTGATTTATCTCCCTGATTCTTGTCATAATCCATGCATTGTTTGCTTTGATACGGTGCAGAGTCCGTATGTATTTTTCATTCCATTCAGCAGTCTCCTATATTTATCTAACACTAAACCAATCACAACCATCAGCAGAGGTAATCAACAGTGAAATCGCATCACTTACCTCTCTGGAATATGGATAAGCATTCATCCATAAAACTATCTGGCAGAGAGGTTTCAGTTAAGGGCACCTGAGAGGGCACAGAGCGACAAGATCCTCGTATCCTTCCTCAATCTCCCATTGTCATAAACATTCAAACACGGGACTCGGTTTATAGGAGTTCTGTTTAATGGCAGTCATCCGCTGCTGTAGCCCGTAGTGCCTTTATAAAACAGCACGCCTTTAAGGTGTTAGTGGCAACCACCAGCCATGGCACTTGATTCCTTCCTCTGGGTGCAGTCTATTGCTAGTTTAACTGCAGCAGGCTGTGCAGAAAAACACGCACATACAAAAAAACTTTTTCAAGTGCACAGACTGATTATCTAACACAAATTTGTGGGTCCATATAAAAGGGGGATTTTACTTGGACCTGGGAAAATGTGATTCCTGAGGAGTTAGTGGATTGATGGTGGGAGTGCAGCAACACCATCTATCCTGCTCACATGTTTCATAAATAAAAGCCACTTATATAACTTAAAGACACAAATGCGAGAATATTTCACCAGGAGAAAAACCTTGATATGAGGAATACACTTTAATTTCCCCAAATAATCCTCGAACAGGGTGAATAAATCACAAGATCAAACAAACTTTTCTTCAGTGTTTCTTACATCAACTTTTCTCTTTTATGTCTGAATTCAAAGCTTTGAAAGAACTCCCACGTATGTCTGATTCTTAATGTCACCGTTCGCCCTCATGAATAGATGTTCACATCCTGCATCCTCAACAGTAAATCTAACACCTTAAGCTTTGGGATCTTTTAATGTAATTTCCTATTGATCACTAATCAAACTCTCGTTTAGGGCAACATTTCACTACTTACCCCAGTCTCTCTCTCTCTCTCT
>JAVQJL010011680.1:0-18472 GCA_036024295.1 Nannoperca obscura
TTCATTTCACAACGTATGGTGGTGAATAAGTGTGACTTTTCATGGAAAACACAAAATTGTTTGGGTGACCCCAAACTTTTGAACGGTAGTGTGTATATATATATATATATATATATATAAAAAAATAGAAGATTACATTTTACTTATAAATAAATGCTTTCCCCCCTGTTCGGGTAAAGAATGTAAAATATATGGAAGTAATTTTGTCATCCATTAACAAAAGAAAAGCTGGTAAAATGTTTGTATTGCTTCAAAAAAGTAATAATTTATTATTATTATTTATTCATATTTATTAAGACGAAGCTAAGATACTTTAAAAAAATCTAATTTAAGTGGCACACTAGATTTTGGTAGTTTAGGGAGACCACTTCCCAAACAATTCATGGTCTGTAGATGGATCTAATAGCAGTTTGGCTGTTGAATTCATACTAACATCAAATGTCCCTCCAAGTGCCCTTACAGAAGCCACAGAAGGCATTCTACAACAGGCTTAGAAGTATTCCCAATGACACGTAAACTAAACTTCACGTGTAAAATCAGTGGAGTGGCCCTTTAAGGTGTGGCCACAGAGCATCCGTTTAGTCTAAAGAGTCTCAACGAGAATGGATTTCAAAGAGATGCTAAAACCATTATCAGACAGACTATTTAAAATCCCAATTAATTGTTTAAAATCATTAATGCCAGATGTGTGGTTTTACTGCACTTCTGTTTTATATCATTACAAACTGCATGTCGTATCGAGCCTTCCATCTGTGGGCCTGAACAGTCCTCGCTAAGCACCCCTGGACAGATGTCTGGTGACTGTGTACAAAGCATTAGTGAAAAGTGCCAGTGTAGCTCTTTGTGTGCCCGGAATACTAACAACCTGGTACACCTTTGCCATTAGGACGTTAAAGAACTGGAAGAGTATGGAGCAAGGTTTTAAGATCACAGAGGAAGAACTACACAACAGCAGGCACTTGCTCTAAAATACTAGTTCTGACATAACATGTTACCTTATAGGTTTACATCAGTGGAAAGTATGAAGGTTTGGGGTGGGGTAGGGGGAGGGGGAGGGTGAAACCATGAGTGCTCTATAAAGACAAGACCTCCTCCCTGTGAAGGCATGCGTCACAGCCACGATTAATCAGTTCTGGAGGAGATGCCTGCAGACATGACACAGCACCAGCAACACAACGCTCCAAACCAAATCTTAAGATTGACAGCAGTGTCATCATTTATCAAGAGTGTACAGCCACTAAATTCAGTGTTTTCCTACCTGTGTCGGGGGGTTTGATGAGATCCATGATGGCGGAATCTGCTCCCTTTGTGTAGACGGTGATCTGATCCGTCAGAGGATGTCTAACCACCACAGACATGCGCTTCCTGGTGGAGTCGAAGCCCAGGGTGTGCAGCAGCTCGAAGCTCAACTTCCCCAGGTGCGGCAGCTCCACAGTCACCTGGTCAGGGAGGCGTCCGACCAGGGAGCACTTGTAGGCCCTGGCAGCGTAGACCAGCGCAGCCTCGTCGGGCGACTCGGCTTCGTAGCGCAGTTCGCCGTCCTCCAGGTTGCGCAACTTCCCGTCATAGCAGGGCGGGACGGGGCTGAAGGCGCGCTCCAGGCCGCCGGGAGGCTGCTCCTCGTCCAGTTTGGTGAGCGTGCTCTCGGCAGACGGGGAGGACAGCACGCTGGAGCAACGCTTGTTGGAAGAGCGGTTGGTGATGAGGCTGGAGGAGCTGCTGTTGTTGGAGCCGGAGGTCAGTCGGTTGGGGGTGAAGCGTTTAATGAAGTCCTCGATGGTCTTAACTGGGGACTTCAGCTCAAACCTCATCCGGACCTGGAGGACAAGGAGAACGCAGTCAGTCACACCTGCAGCAGCAAGTAGCAGAACTCATTCTAAAAATAATGCGACTACAGCTCAATGTTCAGATTCCGGTTACTGGGAAGTTAACGTTGATCCATTTAGCTGCTGCAAAATTTTTTTCAAAGAGCATCTGAAACCCCATACACACACCACGATGACAGCTATAAAAACTTTTGCCTTCCAACATGGTCTGGCAACATGTCATTCGAGCATAATCTAGGATTTTACAACCCGAAAACCCAAAAGTGACAAAAGTTGTCGGACAACCCACCCAATTGGAAATGTGTGTGTGGGGAAGGGTTTCCGAAGCTATTCCAACATCAAACATGCAGTTCTGACGGAGTATACTGGGACCTTTACTCACAAATTAAACCTGAAATCAAACTATGACTGTTCTTATAAGTTTTAAGAATATCCACGTAATTTATAACAGTTATCATTCTTGCCTATTATTAGACCCACAGAATTAAAGAAAGTGTTTAAAAGAGACGATATAAAAAAAAACTGACAACAGCCTTCACTTTGACGCGCCACAAATACAAATAAAAAATCTAGTGGCCTCCACCTTTCTCCATCAAAGTGCTGCAGTCATGGTTGTAACAATGGCTGTCTGGTCGGTGGCAGCCATATTTCACAAGAGGGGATGCAAATCAATAACATGACATGATAAAAAGTATAGACTTAAAAATGAACAAAAACAAGAAAACATCAATGAAACGTGTCATTTTTGGTTCCTCTAGTTGCTTCTGGGAAACACTCTATAAGGTTGGTTTAATGATATTAATCAATTTTAACCTTAAGATGCTTTTGAGAAACAGGCTTAAGTGGTACAGAAGACTTCAGCACTGATGAAAATGCACCTCCTGGCTATCATCCTATGAACAACCTTTTATCCCAACGTGGTGCAGAACAACAGCAGAGAGAGCAGCTCACTTGGAGGACTCCTGGCAGCAGGAAGTCTCACATACATAGATATAAATCATTCAGGTGCTGGGTTAGCCACAAGGGCATCATAATAAAATGTGAACAATTACATTGGCCCAAAGGACAAAAAAAAGAGAGAAAAAAAACAGCGAGGTTGTATCAAAGGCAATGGTTCGGTGCAGATTTACATTTCCTTCCATCTCATCAGATAACCTCCAAAACAGAAGCAGAGTAAATAAATAATGTGTCACTTTATGAAGCTTAATCTGAACAGGTTTGTACCTCTGACTGGCAGGACAGCAAGCTGGTGCACAGTGTGTGGCGAGCAGAGGATATCACCTCTGAACAGGACAACCACACCCAGGCTGCACACGAAAACAAAACACGGATACACAACTGCAACTGGACCGAGCACATCAAAGACCCAGGCAGCCAAACAGAGAACGCTACGTGCTAAAGGAGGCTTTGTGAGTATTCTGGAAGGGTTTTGTGTATTTTCTAGGAAAAGTAGCAACAAATTCAATTCTTTTTGTCAAAAGATGGAAACAACTCCCATGTTGTTCAAAAAAAGAAAAACAAAACAAAACACATTTAACATTAGAGAGGCCCCCGTGCTTTGGAAAGATATCAGTAGAATCAGTCCCTGTTTGAACCACTATTGAGGTTCTTTATAATACCTCTCCTGTTAGGGTGGCTTGGGGGTGGGGAGTAATGTCTACTTGCGAGCAGATTTGTTTCCACTTCAGTTGTTTGAAAACTTTTTCAATGGCCTGAAACACCTCGAATTACCAAGCAGTTGACAAGAAGACAAGCCATGCTAGCAGCTCCTCACTTCTATGCACATAAATGCTAACATCAGCATGCTAACATGCTCATGTTTAGCAGTTGTAATGTTTACTATTTTCATCGTAGTTTAGCATGTGCTAATTAGCACTACACACGAAGTACAGCGGAAGCTGATGGGAATGCCATTCGTTTTCAGCTATTTGTGGGAACAAAAGTATTGGTAAAATTGAATTTGTTATCTGGTGATGGTGCTAGATAAAAAGCCAGGGTATCGCCAAAGTCATCAGAATTCATCCTCTGGTGACCATGAATGTCAGCACAGACTTTGATGGCAGTCCAACCAAAATAGGAGATATTTAAGCTTGGAAACTGTTGGACCATTAGTGTATTGCTAGAGCCATGCCACTAGCATGGCTAAAAAACAAAGATTAGAGGAAAGTGTTGAAGATTCACATAATTGTGTGTAGCAGAAAGGTCCCAACCCCCAGGTTGGCCTGTCTAAGACACTGACAATGTATTTGCAATGTTCTGGGGACAGGGCCAGGGACCTTTGCATGTCATACCCTCTCTCTCTTCTCGTTTCCTGCCACATTTCTATCGTCTACTATCTTATAAAGGCAAAGATGACTATTGCAGATGACTTGCAACATGAATCCTCATGTTATTCAAATATTCCTGATTATCTTTATGGAGTGGTGAGGAAAAGCTGCTAAATATAATGTGGTAATTCTACATTGTTTATTATTTTCCAGTATAGGCAGATGTATATATCATCACTTGGGTTGCAGTGATAAAGCTCAATATAGTTACACCAAAATCAATGTAGTAAAGATCAACTCTCTGGCAGTCTATGTGACCAAGTTGAACATCTGATTCATTTCTATATGGTAAAAGGCCTTACTGACCTGAAGAAGGTTGGATTGGATAGATTTTGTGGAGGTGAGTTTTACCTTCTGCCGGGGCTGGTTGGGGGAGGACACCACCACCGTGTTGCAGATGGTGAGAGCGATGAAGAAATCGATGATGTCAGCGAGGTCAGAGGGCAGCTGGGACGTGGGCTGGCTGTGGAAGCGCATGAAGTCCATCTGACTGCTGCATTCATTGACTTTGTCTAGGAGCTGAGGGTCGGGGGTGATATCTTTCTCCTGCGGGACAGAG
This sequence comes from Nannoperca obscura, assembly GCA_036024295.1. Lineage (NCBI taxonomy): Eukaryota > Metazoa > Chordata > Actinopteri > Centrarchiformes > Percichthyidae > Nannoperca > Nannoperca obscura. The sequence goes on from JAVQJL010011680.1 coordinate 4,713, forward strand.
GATGGTTTATCAGTGGAGAACACACAGCACAAAGTACGAGGACGGCGTGACAGTGAGGCGCACTGACCATGGGGCTGCTGAAGGCCGTGTGCTTAGACAGGATGCTGGCTCGCTTGGCCTCTGCCCTGCTGCCCGTCCTGCGGTGGGACTTTGTGCTTTGGGAGCGCAGCACCACTCGGGTGCTCTGATGGCTGGTCACACTGTCCCGCCTGGGCAACGTGCCACCGTGAGACATACACTCTTCCTCCTCAGAATCCATCTCCTGGTACATAGCAAGTCTTCTAGCTGGATAACACACAGACACACACGCACACACACACACACACACACACACACACACACACATCATTAAGAGTGACTTTAAAAGGCAATGACTGTTGACAAATGACTAACTGTTTTTGTAAGGGAGTGTGTGTTCGCTGGCTCGTCTCACCATTGGCATCGTGGGAGTACTCCACTCCTGCTACAGTGCAGCGGCGAAACACCATCTTGTTCTCCGTCAGCGTGCCCGTCTTGTCAGAGAAGATGTATTGCATCTGGCCAAGATCCTCAGTGATATTAAGAGCTCTGCACTGCAGGTGAGAGTCCGTCTCCTCGTCGTACAGATCCATGTCCTGATGGATGAAGTACACTTGGCAGATCTTGACAATCTCAATCGACACAAAAAGGGAGATGGGTATCAACACCTAGGAAAGGACAGAGTTTCTGTTAGAAACAAGGTAGAGCTGGTTATCAGTTTTTCCAGCCTAACTGCTGAAACATTTACAGTATATACATTTTACAACAGTGATTCCCAACCAGGGGTACTTCTTCTTCAGTTGCTTGGGTGTTTCTGGACAGATTGTGGAATAGCTCAACAAATTTGGAGAAAAAAATTTGAAATTACAATTTGAAGAAGCAAAAGCTAGCAAGTTAGCGAGTGAGCGAGCAGAAGCTGACACAGTTAGGTAAAAGTATTGGATAAATAGTTTAGTTAGGTAAATTAAACAGTTAAAATAGTGAAAGTAATATATAAACATGTGAAATACTTAGCTACAATTAATAGATGAACAGATACAGAATTAGTACTACAGAAATACAGAAAATAGTAAATTAAAAGTAATGGATAAATGGCTAAAATAGCTAGCTAGCTAAAAGAAATGGACAAATAGTTGAAATAAATGGCAGTATCAATGAAGGGGTACTTTGAGTTCTTCTGAAAGGGCTGTGGGGTTATTTACAATAAAAAAGGTTGGGAATTACTGTTTTAGAGAATTACAGGTTACATTTCTATAGGTCGTAAGATTGATTGTAATAATCTAAGAAATTATATAAAAGCATAGTAGGCATATGTTTGATGGTTTAAAAAATTATGTTGGTGTTGGTGTTATCCTGATTGAGACGTTTCTAGGTAACAGGGAGGGCCTGCACACTCCCTGGATGCCAACAGTCATATTTTTATTTGGAAGTGAATGTCTGGCAATGCTGGTAGGTCTCCCAACTTCAAACAATTACTGTGTGTACAGTTTAAACAAATGCTATCTTCACTGACTTCATTAATTTCACAAGTTACCTGATATCAAGGGAACTGGCTGCAACATCTGACACAGGGCAGGGTGACATTTTCACTGACATTTTAGCATGAGAGCAAAAAACCCCAAAGCAAACAAATCAATAGATGTCAGGTGGCACTTTTTCCTATTTTGATCCTGTATTATAAAGTTATTTAGCAGTATGAAGCAAGTGCTTCCTCGCTGCTTTTCCAGATCTAGAGGTCACACACCCAGGGAGGCTGAAATAACAGCTGTCAATGCTTTGATTTACAGCAATGCTCGTGTGCAGTGGGATAAAACACTTGAACCTGTGTGTCTTGTTTCTATCTTTATCTGTGCCTTTGTTTCTTTAAGCTTCTCTCTGTTTCGTACCTGAAAGACGATGATCATAGTAAGGAAGAGATAAATAGCTGACATGATGAGCGATAAGTCAGTCCCATCTGAACTAAGAACGTCAAACACAGGTCTCGTATCTCCGTACTGAAACATCCACAGCCCATGACCTGGAACAGCAACACCACAAGGTCAACTCATATAAACACTGGAAAGAGAAGATATAAATAAAAAGCATAGCAAAGGAGGTCCAAAGTCTTTACTTTAAAGAAATCTTAAGAAATGAAGGTTTTAAATAGAAATTTAGAAATAGAAACCACAAAGATTCTCAAAACAAGTGTTTATAAAAAGTTCTACGCACCAACAGCAGTAAACAGGCACATAACCAGTAGGATGATGACACACCAGAACACGTCTACATTCATCTGTCTCTCCAGTTTACTGCGCTTGTACCGCGGGCCATTGTTGTTTAGCATGGCTTTGGTCTCGTGACCTGCGAAGACACACGGCGTGTTAGCAGCAGCTGGTCAAAGGTCAAATATGGAGTGTGATGGCTGACACAGTTATTTTGGGGGCTAACCTGCATAAATGACTATTCCCACAGCCTCTTCTGTGTTACGGATGGTGCAGCCTCTCAGCAGCAGGTTATCTTTGTAAAGTGCATCTCTCCTGCCATTTCGATGGATTCTGTCGGGTTAGAACACGCATAAAAATGAATATAAGTGCTGGTGCAAAATGTTATCAAACAAAGGCAAAATGATCATGGTTACGTCTTTATATTCAGGTGAGAAATACTGACGCCCTCGGAGAGATAAAGTATCTCTCTATACCAGAGCCCCCAAGACAACATCAGTTTATTCTGCAGCACCTCAATTGATCAGGCTCTGAAGCATCTCGGTCTTCCCTCACCAGGAGCCCTTATCTCAGCATGATCTGCTACTGCTCCACAGAACAATCTCACTCCCCCGGGCTTAGAGTCAATCACTGCTTCATCGTTGACCCTCAGATCTCCCTTCAACTCATGAGTTTAAAGCTCGTCATCTACAGCGTCGATGTCGTACAAAGAATGGATTCAGTTCTTACCCAGACCACCAAAGGAGGTGAGCCCCTCTTAGAAAATGTTTTTTTTAACTAAAAGTGAGATGTATGTTGAGCTATATTAAATAAGGGGAACATGTTCCTGTTGCAGGCGGGAGCTGAGCCTTTAATGTCAGCCTTAATCCCATTACTAAATCAAGTATTACAAGTGTGTTAGTTAAACATCCCCACAACCGTTAGCTGGAGGTTGCGCTTAATCTTCTCCATTGTAGCTTCTTTCAAAGTCACGCAACTGTCAGCATGTTTACTAACAGGAATATTCATCCTTTGGCCTCTGACAGCAGACCGACTGACACGTCACCACCACTATAGATTAATAACAGTGTCCCTGAGCTCAGAGCAGCTGCAGTTCACAGACAGCTCTTCGTAGTTCACAGCTCACACTGTTCAAGAAATTGATAACACTCTGAGACACTGAGTGCTTTCTCTCCCAGAAAGGTAGTGAGATTTGACTTGGTGCCATTGGCCGTAACGTAATAAAACACTGCTGAAACAACTCCGCAGCTGTGCCCTGTTCTCCACTGTAGCCTGGCAACTGAATACCTTCAGCATCTGGTCTCCTTCTGAGCAAAGAATAAATGTCATAATCATGGGAGTGTGGGTCAGCCCGGCCGCTTTACTGACGCTGCTCATCTTTTCCTCACATAAACGTATCCAACGCAACACAGACAAACTGGACACACACAAATCCAGGTCTCTCTGGACACTAGTAGGGAGCAAACATGCTGCATCCCATTGATAAACATGACCACAAGTATGCTAAAAGGATAGCCCAACATTTTGGGACATCCACTTACTCTCTACTCCAGCAGCCGGTTAGCTTAGCTTAGCACAGAGACTGGAAACAGAGGGAAACAGCTAGCCTGGCTCTGTCAAAGGGAAAAATCTGCCTACCAGCACCTCTGAAGCTCACTGCTAAACATGCGTTACCTCATTTGTTTAAACCGAAGTGTAAAAAACCCAAGAATATTTCTTGGCCGGGTGCAGTGACGTTCTGGAGTCCTGTTGTTGTCATGAAGTTGCCAGGCAGCCAACAGAGACTTTGAGTATGCGACAAAGTGAAATAGTTTTATGTAGACTTGTGTAAACGTATAAACGCAACGATTACATTCAAGACACACACACATTACCCTACATGCATCAATGATGACAAATCTCAATAATTAGCTTAAATGTGGTTAATTAATTAGAGGGTAGAAAGCACTACAACAGGACAGGCTGAATCATGGAGCGAAACTCAGTCAAGCTTTCCTGCTTTTGTCATCACTTTCAAACACACGTGTAGACAAAAAAGGAAGTAAGGTGTAACACAGGAAGTCAGCAGAGAGTGACGGGCAAGTTGTTGTTACCAAATACTCAAGCTGGCTAGCTTTCGTACAGGTCCAGAAACTAGAGCTTTAGTAATCAGGTTGCAAGGAGCCGTTGATGCTTTAGTTTCTTCTGGTCATGAGGAAGCACATGTATCTTCAAATGTGCATGGTCAAAACCCTGCAACCACATCCCAAGAAGGCAGATCGTAATCTTGCCTTGGAAAAACAGTTTTAAGTCATAATTATAAGTTGGAAACTCCTGGCTTGTCAACAAGCCACAGTTTGACATTATTTCTATTTTAGAGCTCAATATTACTCAAAACGTCACTGCATTAATTCACAGTGAAATCAAAATGAAAATTTAATAACAAAGTTGAGCATCTTGGGTTCCAAACAGTTGTTTTAAAAAGTTACCGCCACATGATGGTGGGCAGCACACCAACCACATACTGCATGGAGCTGACACAACAAGACAGGACTCACATGTAGCCTCGGAATCTGTTCAGGTCATTGTTGGGCTTTTCACATTCAATCACGCTGGTGTACTTTAAGGGGTCAAAATCACAATCCTGCAAACAGAAAACAAACAGCTGATTATTCAGGCAGCGGCCGCAATTTCTGACTACATTCTGACCAAATGAGTCCCAATGAAACGGAAATTGGATGGTGCCCTGTGATATGGTATGTAATATTTAGTCTACCCTTTACATTACCCTTTTTATTGCAGAGCCGTTGTATTAGACTGCATTAGATACACTATGGAGAGTGTATTTTTCAAATAAATTGATGTCAGAAACATCAGTATTTTGTCTTTCCCCCTCTTACATGTTTTTTAGGGTCAGGTGGCATGTGAACATAGTATATTAAAAATGTGTTTAACAAACAGGCAAAACATCCAAATTATTCAATTTATTAATATAATTATAACCAAATCTTCTACTTTTTTCTAACTTATTTTTTCTCTCAATAAATTATTGAATTATTAATGGATTATCAAAATGACCAGTATTATTACCAGAAGTAGAAAAAGCATTTCGCTTTGGTAAAGAGAAACAAATGGTATCAATTCAGAACAAAAATAAAGATGTTTTAGCATCTTTAATATGGATAAAGGCTCATTTCCAATTGGCTGAAGGGTATGCGCAAAAAACCTTAAACACAAAAGTAGTTTTCTAAATTCATACACTGTGTAAAAAGTGTCTATATAACCTCTGTAAGCTCAGGATCATGATGAAACGGCTGGAAACAACATGAGCTAAAATTCAGAGTTTTGGGAACAGTGAGCTTTAACACAGAGACCCAGTTTGTGTGACATAGAGCCAATTATGAAAAGATGGCACTTAAAAGGTAAAGGCGGGCCCGTCTCACCAGGTCAAAGAAGCTGCGGACGACCTGCCTCTGCTTGAGGTTGGTCTCTCCGTCCAGTGTGGCGGTCTCGATGTGGCATAGGCGGTCCGGGTCGCTGGAGCTCAGCAGCAGAACGTCGGCGGAGAGGATCTCGTTGCAGCGCAGCCTGATGAAGTCTCCCACCCGCACCTCCTTCCAGTACTTCTCCACATAGCGTCTCTCCGCTCTGCCAGAACAATGAGACGGGCTGTTGTGAGCTGCCGGATGAAAAATGCGGAGCCATTGTTTTCAATAATTGGTGGTTCTATAAGGAGAAACTTCAGCTACACTTCCATAAATCTGGACGGCCTGCTGGTTTGTTGATGCTAAAGCCGGGGAAACAACTCCCAAATTCCACCTAGCCAGAGATATTCCGCTCAACTTCTCCTCAATAGGTCTATCAAAATACACAGCAAGTCCAGCAAGTAGCAAGGTAGCAACATAACACTCCATCCTATTATACATATATTTAGGATGTAGGGGGTTAAACTAACATGATCCCACCTGAATGACATAACATTGTAACTCTGTTTGTAGAGAAACTCACCAGGGTTTTTCTATTTTTAGCCCAAGTCAACAGACTGATTCTTGTCACCACAAATGAGTTTGTGGTGTTACATCAGGATTCTGCACATGATGTCACAGTTCTGAGCAGAACTTGCTGCACTCTCAACCATTAATTTGCACAACAACAAAAAAAACAACAACAACAACCGAAAAACCACTCAAGACTTGAGATCAGGGCTCATTTCTGAACAATGTGATATTTATGGTAGCAAATATACTAAATAATGCATATCCCCACGCTACACACAACAGCTGAGAAGTGAAAGGAAAAAACACTCACTTATTTATACATACCCCCCCACACATTCTCCCGGCATTAATGACTCACATCCTATTCAGAGTACATAAAAACATTCCGTTCCTTGACTTTTGTCACTGAAATGCACGTGGTGTCAGCATTAATTAACTAACTACTAAGACTGGACAAAGTAACAGTTTACAGAACAAAATCAAATGACAAATAGAAAACTTGAGAGTAGCATTTTCTCTTTTCCCTATTTTTACATTGCCTGAAAAAAAGATCAATAGCCTGAGGACAAAGATTATGCTTGCCAGTGTTAGACCACAAAATGGTTAAATAAGTGACCCAGATTTCACTATTTAGTTCACTATTGCAGAAAAAGTAGTCTCAGTTCAAGGCGCGACTTATACAAAGGACCAATACACTGATGCTGAAGTAAATAAATTCAGGATTCATACAGATTTTTATAAGTAAATTCTAGTAATCAAGCAATTTCAAGCACTTTCAAGGTTCCTAATACCTTTATCATCTAAATTGTTACTATAAATGCCAGGACAAATATGATGATGGGATTGTTTCACTTCAAATTTTAAAATGGTTTTTGATTTACATGATTGTGACAATGAAACACCTGATTGTTGAAAATAAAGCATTTTTCAAATAATATATTCAAATTCAAGCATATTCCTAACCTTGAAAACATAATAGTTACATTTTTCCAAACTTTCAAAGACTTTGCACAAACCCTGTAAATTACTTTGAGCAAACCGAGACCCAAAACAAGGATCTTCTACAGCAGAAAAAACAATCCAAGCAGTGTAGAGCTAAACTGCAGAAACTGTAAAATACTTTGAATCATTTTTTCAAGCAAAAACACCAGATATTCCCTGGTCCCAGCTTTTCAAACAAAAAAAGTAAAATTTTTATATCTTTAGGTTTTGGGGCTGTTGGTCAAATAACACAAGCAATTTGAATACATCAGCACTGCGCCATGGAAACCTCTTCTCACATTGTGTATCTAGACAACTAATGAAGAAAAGAATTGGCAGGTTGCAGTAGCAGCTCAAATCTAATAATCTAATAATCAGTCAGTTCATTGAGAAATCTGCAGATTTATCGATAATGAAAATAAGTACAACACATGCGGCCTGGAGAAAGGAACAAAGAATATTTGTCTATGACAGAGAGATAATATAGGTTGCCACGAATAATCACACAAAAACGTAAATTTTATGTGTGTGGATCTAATGAGCATGTGATTTATGTTATCTTTGACTTGACACCTTATTAAACTGTAACCATAACATATCAAGACAGAGCATCTATGAATACTTTGCCTGTTGGAAATAACCCATAGCGTCTTACTTGTGATCTTTGTTAAAAAAAGGTCACAGCTACACTTTAATGTTAGAATGAGTGCAATAGTCCTAAAAGAGGACATTCCCAGCAACCCTGCACCTTTTGCATTAAGTTAATTAATAATTTTCTCCAAATGCTAATACAAATTATTGTTTTATTGTTTCATCCTTTGTTTTACCAAATTCACATTTAAACCCACTGAAAGTCGCCTCTGAAACAAACAAAGAAAGTGAAACGAGTACTCTGTCTGTCTGATGAAAATTCATTCATGTCTACCGACAGTCTCTCCTTCAGTAATATGATCTTCCATTCTTTGAGCATGACCACAAAATGGCTACAGCAAATAGAACACGGAAAAGACGGCCCACACAGGTCACTAATTAAGAATATATCAGTTTAGGCAGACAACAGCATACTGTCATCCTGCGACCTGGAGTCCAGACTGTTTCTGGACTTCACCAGCGGATGTTGTAAGCTCTGTGTAAAGCAGATTAAGAGCAAAGTATTTACATTCCAGCCAACTCAATTTATTGGTACAAATGTCTAATTTGACTGGGAACATCTACATCTTTGTAGCCACTCCAAAATCTACATTTTTTAGGAGGACTCCTCGTGATAAACGGGGGAGACCCATCATTCACACTTTGTAAATATTTGCATTTTTGATTCAAATGGAATTTCCCATATCCTAAACACAAGCTCCTTCTGCTTTGCCATTTAGATGCGACTCACCTACAGTTAAAAGTTCTCCTGAGGAATTGTTGAAGCAACTTGTGCATTTAACCTTGAGTAAAGTAAAATAATGCCGCCATGTGGGGTTAGTCAAGTCAGCGGTTACCAGGTTGAGAAAGGGGATGTTTTGCACAATATTGCCACAGCAGAAGAAAATTCAATTATGTTCAACCTTGACAGAACAACTTGGGTCAGGACTTAGCTAGCACTGTGGAGCTACTACACACTGAGCCTTTTGACCAGCATGAATTATGCTCTGTACATGAACAGTGCTGCTTTTCATTAGCAAATCACACTCTGCACACACAGACGCAGGAAAACAGTAATAGCGAAAGCTAGGGAGAGAAACTGGTTGTCAGGTAAATAGTGACTTATAATTAATGACGGCACTAAGGCAACAGCTGTATTATCAGAAAAACTGTTTGACGCCTCTCTGGCATATATGATATGAATATGCATTGATATATATTCCCCATGCATCAACCAGGTGTAACTCCAAGGCCTGACCTGTTCTTTTAAACCCCCTCCTGCACCCACAAACTGAGAGGCTGACAGCTGGCTTCTAGCATGAAGGCCAGTTTGCATGGTCTGGACAGGAGAGTGAAGTAAATGTGTCTGGAACAATCTGCCTTCATCAACTGATGTGAATGTGTCAGATGCATTGGTGAAGGACAGTTTGTACCATGATTACTGATGGAAAAATAGCTAAACACACAAGGTTTCAGCAACAGCTGGACACAACTGGCTGCAGCATTTGGGCCCAACTTACCTACTGTAGACCAGACAATCCATGTGATTAATTTCTTTATCCGACCTGTGTCTCCTGTAGTCCTCCCATAAGTCTTTGATGGCAGTGACAGACAAGATGAAAACTACAGGCGCCAGGGCAAGTTCTGGCTGAAAGGCATTGACAACTGGAACAAAATTCAGCAAAGCGATGAAAACAAAGTAAACATTGGCAAACCTATGAAACTGTTCAAAAAGATTCTTTGGCAGGAAAGACAGCACAGTGTATTTGGTCGTCTTAATCTTGTTGTTTGCATAGTGCCGGTTTGGGTTTTCCTCCCCTTTGGCGTGATAATACAATATGTTGGCGTGAACAATCCTGGTTTTGTTCTCCTTGGTTTTCTTCTTCCTTTGCCTTTTGACTTTTGACGCTTTGGCCATACCAGGGTCTGCGGTCTCCCGCGCCATAGCCAGTCCCTGCTTCAAACTTTCCCACAGTGGAGGTTTTCGTGTCTTCTCATACAAAACAGAACAAAGTGTCCAGCTATGTTATCATTCTTTCACCGTGGGAATAACGTTTTCGTCAGTCTCTGCGTTCATTCACACAAACAGCTCCCTTTCATCCATTTCGACTCCTCTTTTCGCGAGTCAGAGGAAAACTTTTGCTTGTTTTGCTTCTCCTTTTTTTTCTCCTACTGCTGGGAAGGATGCTGAGATAGTAGGGAGGTTTAACTTGGACTTCCCACAGCTCGGCGGACGACTTGTAGATCATGTGGATCGGCCTTTGCCAGCGGTGGCGTGCTGCTGTTGTGTGTGTGGAGCAGTGGAGGCGCGCAGGCTGCGCACAAACAGGACGTTCGTCAGCGGTCAGGGGTCGCACTTCTCTGGAAATCTGACCCGCAGGCCCCTCCTCGATCCAACCTGGGGCTTTTTTTTGTCTCCAAGTGCCACGCGGTATTATTTGAGTTTACGCTGGCTCACAGGAAGCTTCCAAATATCGACTGTGCAATAAGTGTAAGCAGTTTTATACAAGTAAAACTTATACCACTTGAAAAGAGAAATTTATTTTTTCTTTGTATTTCCTGTCTGTGATGGAGAATCCCGAATGTCGATTTTGGGTATTGCTGTGCTACTTCAACATCAATAATAATAATAATAATAATAACAATTATAATAATAAAACAATAAATTAAGAATAGCCTATCTTAACTAGAAAGTGAACTAAAGCTTAAAGCAACGACCATATTCTAAATCTAAATGTATACAAAGACATGCATGGTGCATGGTAATATTCTGTACACGGTTAAGTTAAGTTGAGTTATATATGCATATATTAAAACATACTACAGAAGATTTTCTCAATAGAATTGTAGTTTATTTGTTTAATTTTTACTTTAGATTAATTTTATTTAGATTGTTAGTGCTCATAATTCAGGACTAGTTTCAGATGGAACAATCACTTGATTGTGTGCTATCCAGACAGAAAAATAACTGACAACTAACTTTGTGCACACTGAAAAATTCATCAGCCATATTTGTTTTCTTTGCTACCTCACCAACGTGAATTTGGCTAAACAAGAGCTAAACACTTAAAGATAACAAAATGCAACACTCTGTTGCTGATAATGTAAGCCTCCAGAGCCACATTAACCAACAACACCTTAAATACACTACTGTAACATTACACCACCTTTAACAAAAGAGAAAAGGTTAGCCGCAAGCCACTGAAGAAAGTTAAACATCTAGCTAAATGTTAGCAAGCCTCTTAGCTGCAAGATGTGAAAGTAGCCAATTGTTTGGTAACACATAACAATTAACCCTGTGGTACCTGGTGGCTGTGTATCTGACCATTTGTTTTGGTGTTTTTCTGCCTCCTAGAGGCCAAAAATGGATCAATGCAGCTTTAAGTCACAAAGGCCTACAGTGAAGTTAGTGAAGGATTATGACACATGTATATTACAATCTGTATTTGATTCATTATTATTCCTGTTGTCTTTATCACATGCTATTATGTACTTTTGTACACTTTAATACAGCTTGTCAAACTGTTTTGCAAATATATTACACCATATTCACACATGAAAAATCTGTGGCCATTTAATTAATTACAGTGTTACAGAATTTAATAATAATAATAATAATAATAATAATAATAATAATACTGTTGATCTGTTTTTACAACAGTCAAACTTTTTGAGTCACTATTGAGTACAGATGAGTGTTTTTTTTAGCCATTCGGCTAATGATATAGTGTAATATTCTTTATCAAATAATCATCAAGTAATACAAATATTATATTTTAAACACAATTATAAATATAAATATTACATTTGACAGACACCATGCTATGCCTTTTTAGATTCTACCACTAGGAGTCACCCAAATCAGAAAATCCTACACATGCGGGCTTTAAAGTTTGTTGCATGGACTTAAGAGGCACCAGTTTGAGAAAATCACCCATTCAGTCCTAAAAAGTACTTAAAAGTCCCATACACTTCGCGTACACTACTATTTTGTGGGACGGCATTCCAAAAGGAAACATGGACTCATTAGCCCTGAAGTATTAGTACCTCAAGAGACTGACTGGCCACTTAGCCAGCAGGTTGCCCACAGGAGATAAATCAAAGGCAATCACAGGGCAGTCTACAGCAATTTGCCACAGAGACTTTCGCAGAGAACAATTACATTTTCCAGTGATGAATGACCAGAGTGAGGTGGATCTGAGGCAACAACAGGCCGACTCTGGCCTCAAGAAGCCAGCTCTTGCACTGAGCAAACAATAAGAACAAACTAAATCAGGTTGTGCTTCTCAACCGAAAATAAAATCCAATACTTTTGTTCCTTTTTGGAAAATAAGGTTTTGTGTATCTGGTATTTTTCAGAGGGTCAAACATCACAAAATCTACTCACATGTAAGCTATCATTATTTGGTGTTACAATGTTGGCGTTGTTGGAAAAAGTGTTGTTGCTCTGGTTTCCTCAAAAATGTAATTTATTAATTTTTCTTTCTTTTGTCTATGTATAATGCAGCAGAATGCCCTTCTGTTTTTCATGTGTTAAATTGGCTTTTGGAGTGTCGATCCTTTTTATTTTGTCACTGAATGTAGTTCATATTCACCATCTTTGCTGTGATGAAGCTGACCTTGGGTCAGAGATTTACCATACTTCTTTCAAAGCTCTAAAATATACCCTAAAATATTCAATAATTTCTTGTCTGATTGTGAAAACATTCAACAAACGTAAGTGCTTTTACACAAAACGTTGGTACCCATAACACATGGTTTTATTAATTAATATTAAAAACTCTTCTAGTGTCTCCATGGCGACGTGAGATTAAGTGATGAGAGGCTGACACTCTTCCTGTTTTAATATCAATTTACTCTCCATTTGTGTTCACTTTGATTGTCCTTCAATGTGTCATAAAAACTACATCACCAGGACTTTGCCCTCCCAGGGTGAAGTCACATGCTGCACTTCACAAGAAACTCACAAGTCAGCCCATTACTGCATATCATGGATGTATGTCCATTCATTTACTCAGCATTTTATGAGTAGATGTAGTGAGGCAAAGCTGAGCGGGAAAAAGCATACTTGCAGGCAATATACTAATTAGTTGATTGCTATCCAAATGTTAGGGTTTTACAACTCATTTATTTTTATCTGTTTTTTGTATGAATTTGGAAGTTTACTTCCTACAAACAAGAACACACACATCTTGGGTGTGTTATAAGCTGATTTTAAGACTTTTAGAACAAATATGTTCTACAACGTTTAGTGTTATTCCTAACAGTGTGGAGGAGCATGACATGACTTGCACAAACAGAGATAGCAGCTGGGAAGAATACGTGTAAGAGGTGTGAAATAACTTCTTCACAAGCATACAACAATTTGCTTCTTTGTGCAAACACAACTGTCATATAACACACAGGACTATGCACTGTACTACAGCTGTTTGAAAATATCCCCCTCTAAAACACATCAGTCAATAACAACATCCAATACAACCTGTGAAAGTTGTGTAAATGTTTTACTTTTAGGAAGTGCTGGAAGAAGTACTCACTTCACTTAGCCTAAGTATCAACACCTCAATGTAAAAATAATCCACTAAAAGGAAAATCCTGCATTCAAAGGTTAAAGGTAAGTACAGAAGTATGATCAGCCAATTATGCTGTGATCAATTATCATACACTACATTATTAGATCATTATATGCAGATGATACCAATTATATTTATCGATCAAGCCAGACGAAACCAATCAATTAGCTAAACTTCAAGCATGCCTCAAGGACTTAAAACCTGGATGTCCTGCAATTTTCTGATGTTAAACTCAGATAAAACGGAAGTTATTGTACTCGGCCCCGAACACCTCCGAAACAAACTATCTAAAGATATAGTTTCTCTAGATGGCATTGCACTGGCCTCCAGCGACACTGTAAGGAATCTTGGAGTTATCTTTGATCAGGATATTTCCTTTA